>JABFYK010058598.1:0-11681 GCA_018849495.1 Termitomyces sp. T123_Mx157 | reverse complement strand
AGCCGTGGAGGCGCCAGAGGAGCTGCGGAGGAGCTGTAACCAGTCCCGGAAGTTGGAAAATGGAAGTCCCCTGACAGAGGGTGAGGCAGTGACAAGAGGTAGCACTGGCCAAGCTCACAGTCTGGAACAATGAATAAGCCTGGGAACCATGCTATTGTTCAGGCTGGGGCTAGTCTAGCCCCAAGCCTGCCTTATATACTACAGGACTACTAAGTATGACTAAGCATGACTAAGTACCTATGACTAAGTCAGAGGCCAATAACTACAGCCTATATGACAAAGCAGAGGCCAATAACTACAGCATACTAACTAATTGAGTCTGGTAGTATTAGGATCAGAGATCAACAATAACAACAATAGATCAGGTGCCAAGTCCAAAATACCCATTAGGCCTGGGAGCCGAGATGAAAAGGGAGTAAGAGAGGCCTGGCGGTCTGGAGCCTGGCTAGATAGGATGCCAGTACTCACAAATTAAGCTGAGCTAGGGTTGGGACAGTCTGAGGACTGGTCCCCTTACAGAAGTTGTCTGACTAGCCCTGATCTCTGCTACTGTAGGGGGAGGGCAGAGCATTGTGGCATAGATCCTATCACCTACTTCAATGGTCTCATCTGGAGACTCTGAGTCTGGAGTGCCGGCAAAGTCCCCTTCACATCCATCTTCCTCCTGAAGCTCATACCCAACACCTCAGACATCCTTGTAGAGGGCCTCTCTATGAGGGGATGCTAAAGGGGGGGAATCCAAGAGGTCAAGATCAGCAAAAGGGAGATGCTCTGCACAACAAGCACACATAGCAGCATGCTCACAGACCTTTGCTCTATGCTCCTTGCAGGCCTCCTCTGCACAGGTCAGGCAACAATGGGGACAATGGCTCATCTTCACCTTGCCCTTAGTCCAGTCAATCTCAGAATTATATTCATGTAACCAGGTAAACCCTAAGATCATGTCTTGCTTCCCCAAACTAGTGACAGCAAAAGCAGCATGTTCAGAGTGGTCTTAGTAACAAAGCACCAGATCCACTACAAAGTGAATAGAGCCACTTCATTGAGTGTGTCATCAACATTGTATATAGAGATTGGACAAGAGAGGGGGCAGGTAGTGAGATGGTATCATTGCACATAGTCTGCATCAAGGAAGAGGCCTGTTGCTCCACTGTCAAGCAAGGCAACAACACTTTGGGTCTGCTGGGTGTTAGTTGTCTCAATTTCCACTTGTAGCTTCAAGGAGTTGATGAAAGGAGTGGAATCAACAATGTAGCACCAGGAAAGACAACATTCCCATGCAGAAATCCAAGTGCATGGGCTAGGAGGGGTCTTCCTAGCTGAGGCTTTAGCTGGAAGGGGGCTTCATACATTTGAGGAGGGGCTTATTGTTTTGGGCATAGTATCAATGGCAGCAACAGATATATTTGATTCTACAGACAGGGAAGCAAAACAATTAGTGCTAGGCAACAGGGGTGTACAAGTCATCTGTTGCCTCTTTAAAAATCCTCCTCTGGCTGTGCCAATGCAACCTCTGACTCATAGGCAACCTCAGTGGGCAGAGTATATGTCTATGGCATGATGTCAGAGTCTGTTGTGTGTGATATGCGATAAAATAACTCACCCTTCCTCAGTTGAATAAAAGTGACTGAGGGTATCATATGTAGAGTACTCGTATATTTAAGTGTCTGTGAGCAATGGGAGACAATGGTGTCATTGTGATGTAGTAGAGGGTCAGGGGAATGGCCTTTGTGCCACTAGGCGCGATATGAGGTTGACGGTGCATTGATCCGGTGTATTGACCGGAGTCCTAACGTGCATATATTCTGACCTTCCTGAAACCTCTCTACGGAAAATTTGTACGTGTCAACAAATCAATTCCTTCGTCTTCGGACTCAGAGACTATCTACATCGGTACCAATTCCTTAGGTCAACAAATATCAACAGGCTGTATTCAACCATTCATAGCATAACACAACGGGCAAGATGATTATTTACGCAAGGCAAGTCAACGCTTGCTCCTATACACTATCATCTTGACATATCCACTCCCCACTCCATGCACTCCTCTGCGGGTAGCGACAATGGATCCTCTGCTCCCCCTCAAGAGACATCCCGAACACAAAATCAGGTGGTCTACCACCCTCTACCCACTCCACCATCGCAAGCAACACATTGTTCGCCGACGCGTTCACCACGTTCGACGCAATAGTGTTTTGCCCGAAGATTCCTGCGCCGGGTCCACCGATGCAGTGGTTCATACCGGGGATGAGAAAGAGACGGTAGAAAGAGTCGAGGGAGGGCATGCGAAGGGTTCGGGAGATGAGGTTGTAGAGACGTTTGGAGTTACCTGAGGGGATAAGCTTCGACGGGGAAATAAAGGTCACTTTAGCAATTTAAAGCAGATGATAGTCATATTCTATGCACCTCGTCCCGTCGGCCATGGTATGTTAGGAACTTACCACCTCTATCCCTGAATTCAGAAAAGTTACCGTCAAACGTCGAAATTCCGCCGGGATTCATGCTATCCGCCAGTGCTATGTCCTGGATCGAAAAGTTGCTGAAATCGTAACTTGAGTCGTTGAAGATTGCATATTTGAACCAGTCCTAGTCAAGAAATTGGTCATAAAGCAAAATGGAGCAAAATGGAGAGCTGACATTGGAAAACGAGACAACCGTTCCGTTCAGGACTGGCGCAGTATCACCGTCGGCCTCGCATCCAGGATCGGGACGAGGGTACAGCAGCTGTCCCTCTACACCATAGAGAGGCTGGTATATCTTCCTTAAAGCTTCCACCTGAGCAATCGAGAGACACCCAGTCGTACTGTTCCCACTGCATAGGAGTGCTTCCGGACGAAAATCACAAGCATCCGGCTCTGTAATAATCCCATCCTGTACTCCATCGAGCTCGTCACACTGTTCCAGAACCTCTGCCGCAACCAGTTCCCACAGATCGGTTGAGATAAAGCTCGGGCTCGTGCTTGCGTTCGGCGCACCAATGTATCGTGCCAGCATCGCACCCATACCAACGAGATGGTTCCAATCGGTGGCTGGAGCACCGGCTACGATGCCGTCAAAATCCCCCGGGAACTTCAGTGCCGATTGTGTTCCCTGCCGACCGCCAGTGGAGCATCCAAGGTAGTACGATCTCTGGTGTGGGGATCCGTAGTATGCTTGTACTATTTGCTTGCCGATTAGTGTTGAGACGTGGATTGCGCGGAAGGCGAAGTCGTTGATGACTTCGGGGTTGTTGAGGAATGTGTGACCGTCCGTACCGTCGTGTCCGTTGTTCGACCCAATCGTGGCAAAGTGAAGAGAGGCTCCGTAATCCAGATTAGAATAATCAATACCTGTGTTCGGGTTTATATAGTCCGTGACCCTCACATGAGGGAAAGGTCAAAAACTCAGAGACTCACATCCTCCAAGGCCGCCATTTCCAACGGTAAGATACCGCCCATACCAGGTGTCTGGCAACCATGCTTCTGCAAATACGGCTGACGTTGAAGTCGTGTTCACGACAAACTGAACGCGACAGATAGGAGATGAAACAGCAGCCTGTGATTGGCACACGCCCATGGTGGCGATAGTTCCTGCACCAGGTATATGTGAGGCGGAGATGATTGTTGTGTTCTCCAGCTGAAGTCCAGATGCCAGGGCTGTACAGGTATCGCGAGGAAGGCCATGAGCCAGCAGAGCGATGAGTGGGAAGAGGTAATATGGACGCAAGAGCATCAGAACTAATTCAAAGCTGAGCTGTACTGGAGTGCAAGCCTGAATACGTCGAAGTGAGCAATGGCGTAATATATACGTAACTAAGCGGATCTGCTCCGCCGAGTACTGGTGATTCAAAATTTGAAGTTGCCCCTATGGAGATTCATGATGACTACTTTTCTTGAGTAGCCAGCTGTACTTCCTTTTACTGACCTCCATTTCTGCCGGGCCTTCTCAAAGGCTCCTGTTTTTTTCTTTCTAATCCTGTGCTTCGCTTTGCGTCTTTACCCTCGTGGAAAACGTGGTACATCTGTTGAGCCTTCTGGTTTATATTATTCAAAAACGAGGGTAAATATGAAGATATGTGACTTGCCTATCGAGACTGAAGGGTTTGTCATTTCGGAGTGTGCTTGAAAAGGCTGAACATGTTGGGTGGTTGATGGTTGTCATGCAATCAACATGCAGTAGCCGGTATTTGCCGGTAGTAACAGAAAAGTGCGACCATACTTTACTAGAATAACCAGAATAATCAATTTTACTCATCTATTATTGTAAATAGTGCCACATTTGATACATCTGACTCTCCTATTGATCGTTTCTTAATATTTCGACATCCGGTCCTTCCAAATTTACCATACGGCGACGAGATCAGGTGATCCTTGAATATTAATTTTCCGCAATGAACCGCGGGACCCGTACACTGCTAAGTACTTGCTTATTCTCCGAAGTATACGTCTACAGCTTGTTGTATATGTGGCGCAACAAGCTGTCCCGAATGAATACTGGTTGTTATCAGTGAGAATAGTTGCTGCGAGTCGGTGTATAAGTATACGGGAATGTACTAAAATTCGTCCCAAGCAGTGCCAGAGTGCCCCCACATGTTGTCTACTTCTACGCCAACCCTGCTTAAACGGTTCTCAATAAGTACGCAGGTTCGCTTGGGAATTACCCAAATTGATACCCTTCGAAGCCAACGGACTTGGACTTCCATTTTTTACATGCTTAGACTGTCTTCTTGAGTTCTCTCTCAGGCTGACCCTTGTACAGTACAAAACCCCTCATAGATACGGGACATATTTCACACTCTCATTGTGTGCTGCAATTTGGAGAAATAGTGACTTGCTGCCATGGGTAGGAGAATCTCATTCGTTTAAGGGCATTAGAAGACTCAAATATGGGGTCAACCCCGCGTACCCTCGTAACACTAAGACGATTCTTATTAATATTCCTATCTCAAAACTGAGAAGTCACTTGATGGCTTAAATATTACTCGGCTTCGCTTGCACCCATGACACTGTGCTTGTACAAACCCCGTCAATAGCACCACCCGCCGATGATCACTTCAGCGGACATTTCTGAAAAAACGTCACCCACTTTGGTCAGAACCTTCGCTTATGCATCACGGATGGCGAGTAAGGGTCTACATTTTGAAACTCATTCAACGTCTTCGGTGTACGATTGACCCCAAGTCCTTGTCAATGGTATTTTCTCGAGGCGCCTTATCAGATCGTTCGAGCCGGGGACATGATTTTGGGAAGATGGTCTGGCTATAAAGACGGGTGGGACTCAGGGAACGGTGATGCAGGATGCAACGGATATTGGGTGGAGATGAATAGGGCGAGTCTTGCGAGACGGTAGGTGGGAGGTTTAGTACTAGGTCCTTTGGTTTGAGTTTGAGGTTTTACGCTCTATGCCACTCACAGTACCACACCCCGCTCACGCCCACCCCCTTCACACCACCCTATCACATAGACTTCAAGTCAATCGACTAGGTCTAGTTTGTTTCTCGAGAGCCTACAAGACTTTTTATCAAACACCCCGGAGACTCTGACCTGGTATAATTAATTGTGTTGCTGGTAATCAGTGTATTCATAACATAGCATCATAGGTGAGATACTCAGTATTGATACACTTGGTGGACTTATCAAAACTACACACTGTCATCTTGATATAACCCTATTCTAAATACTCCTCTTGTATCGACAATGGAACTTTCACTTCCCATCAAAACACATTATTAGGGGATACACCTCCCTCTATCCGATTTAAGATCGTGAGGAATGCTGTATGGAAGCGCTCACCGCATTCGACGTAATAGTAACAATCGTAACTTGAGTCGTCGAAACACGTTGCTGTTGGTACTTCCCTACTTCTTTCTCATTTTTACCGTTCCTTTTCTTCAAGCATCGTAAGACGACTCATTCTATCTTGGAATGGAGAAGTCATTTGGGTGGCTTCTATTTTACTCCGTACTAGTCTGGCGTCCATCGTGCTTGTACAAACTTGCCATCAACACCGCCGCCGACGGCAGCTCCAACGGATATTTCTAATTCTCTCGGACCACGTAACCTGCCACTGCTTATCGTATCAAAATCTTCGCTTACTAGTATTCAAATTGCGAGTAAGGATCTACTGAATAACTTCCGGTCTCAAGCAATTGATGAGACGCCTTCAGGTCCCAGGTTGTTCTGAGAGGCTGACTTGGGACATATTTTGGGAAGAGGGTCTATGCCGAGCTTCATGATGTCGTTGGCCTTCCATTGCAAAACCAGACGGCTGTTTACCTTCCGAAATAGCAAGTAAGATATGGTTTAGCGGTCCGACCCTTCCCAACCGTGCCTCTAGTATCGGAGTTGGACAAGAAATAGTAGTTCGATCACAAAACGTTTGGTGAGCATAGAAGAAGGAACGTGTTGCTCCGGAAGCATCATGAAAGGAATTTCAGATATACATAGTGATATGAGCGATGCACCTGATCAAAATGAAGGAGTAATAAGGAAAGGCAAGTCGTGCTGTAGAAGAGTCGATCCCAGAGAAAACGACTTGGAGCTTTGGCAGAAATTCGTGCTTTTGCAGAGGCACGTAACACGTCCTGGTGCACCTCTATATCACTTTAGAGAAAATAAGGAAGAGAATGGATCTTGCGTGCGTGGTAATCGGACCTCTGCCAGGTCAGGTTTTCCGAAGATGGCGAGAAGATATCTATTTTTATTTTGGTTTAGCCGAGCTCCTTGAAGATAAGGCGATCGTACCATGACGCTCCATCCAGATCGTCAGCTTATGTGTCCTGTGCTTCAAAGACTTACCAGAGCCCCTACGACATGACTTTGAGCAAAGTCACAAGACTCGATCTGGTTTACTCATGGCCAGATCTTTCTATACGGTTAATTAGCGTTCCTGCTCACCATACTTTCAAAACGTACCAGAAAGTGGGCGATATCCAAGATGGCAAATGTTCTGAAATAGATGGCTCTTCTGAGGTTTTTGTGGTAATATCTAAACAGATCTTCACAAGGAGAAGAACCTGAATTTTGGGGACCAAAAGATAATGCATCGCGAGAATCCGATCTAATCATTATTCTGTCTATGTTGTTGAATAAAAGATAGCGTAGGAAGGAAAACTTCAGAATGGCGGACTCTTCATTGGTTCGTTGGTCGATGATCATCGTTGATCTCTCCCTAGTGGATCATTTGTTGGTGTCGTTGCATACTGCTATCCTTAAAAACATCTGAAAATGCTTTTGTGCGGCCCTATGAGAACAGATGGATATATGACGATGGAATAGGTTTTTTTCGAACTTGACTACACGTGAACAATAAGACAGGAAGAATAAAAATAACTACATGTGCGGCGCGTACGAACCTTGGAGTCGCGTTTACTTGCCCGTGTTTACTTGCCCATCATTTGCTTCCCTTCCTCGATTTTCTTTTCGTTACGGCTCAATTTCCCTGAAATTACTTTGACCTCGCCCTTCATCTTATTTATGAACGCACTCTTTCGACGTTCCCCACTGCTGATGCTTGAATGTCGGTCACTTTCTGTGGAGGCGGAAGAAAAGCGCTTCGTGTTTCCCCCGTTTGAATCTGGCGACGAAGACTTGGATTCCTGGTCCTTGAACTTTGGATCGAGAGGGTGCAGTTCGGCGGGGTGATAACCTGGATCTAATCGAACATCCGGGTGAGCAGCGGTTCCTCCAAACGTGGCAGCATTGCCCTGGTCGCTCAACGTTAGATATGAATGAAATTACGCGTAAGAGTACACGCGCCTGCTTGGATGAGGCATGGTGCGCAGCAGTAGCAGTACCTACAGCTCCTGCTCCAATGCCGGCAGCGGCAGTTGCATGCAAATCTGTCTCACCCTTTCCTGCTTCTGTCCCGGAAGCTTCTTGGTTAAGCGATCCAGGGACTTGACGTAGAACTTCGTGGTCGTGCTACAAAGTGTTTTTAAATTCAGATTTCGAGGATATGTGGCTTAGGTACCTCCACGGCCTGCGATGTTTAATCAGTGCTCAGACAACAGATAGATATTTGAGCCAAACTTGCCTGCTTAAGTGGGGAACCCAACCCAACAGTATCCTTCGCCCTGTTGGTGCCCACGCCAGTTGCACCAGCATATCCCATCGCTGTTGAACCTGCATCGTCTGTTACGAAAGTTAGCAGCTACCCAAGTATCACAACTTAACGTACATTGAGGATGCATACGTTCTTCAGGAAGCATCGCGACACGACTCTCGTTCGGACCACCCGGTAAAGCTCCCACACCACCGGATTTACCGAGCACTTCCTGGTCGGTCTCGTGCGACGGCATACCTTCTAAACGCCTCTCTTCAGGCAGCTTTGCGACGCTGACCTCGGATGTATTTCCGGGAAGAGAGCCTACACCGACAGTTGATCCGCCAGGCGTTTCCTTCGAAGGTAATTGGCTAGATTGAGAGTTGCCTCTGGCTAAAAGGCAGATGATGGTCTGTCAGTCTCCAGCATGCTCAGAATATGTTATTACTCACGAAGATATGCTTCCCAAGACCTTCGAAAATAATTTTTCGCATTCTGATACATGCTGGGTGAAGTCGATATATTGGTCGCTAAGTGTATGAAATAAGCCGATAGTCGAGAGAGTGTGAGTGAAACCAACCCCTTTTGGCGTGAGTATGGCCCTTGCGGTGTTTATGATGGGAAGCCTTCTGACGACTTTCCATTACTCTCTCCTCAGGAAGCTTCGCAACGCTGGTCTCAGAGAGATTACCGGGCAACGATCCAACTCCTACACCAGAACCACTTGGAATCTCTTTCGATGGAAACACTGATGTACGCTCCTTTTCGGTGGCGCTCGTGGCTGAGAAAAATTTTTCGATATCTACACAAATGAAAAGGTCATCATACTCACGAAGATATGCTGCGACTGATTCAGGGAGGTAGGGTTTGACAGTTTCAGACACACTTTCAATAGCGCATTCGATTGAGTTCCTGACGCCAGCCCTGGCATTCATACTTTCAGGCTTCAAGGATCGAGCTGGCGGCGAGGCAGGCGACGATGGATCCATATCCTTGGAGGCCAACGCCGCGGTAGAATTAACGACTGGAGCTGAAGCCTGAGTGGAAACATCCGAAGTACTGACCGACGGAACGAATGGATTAGTAGAAGAAGATATAGGGACAGATGCTTCAGCAGATGGGATGAGCGAACCAGTGCCACGGGATGCTGTATCTTGTTTAGTAGCATCTCTCGCAAAGGGGCTTTTAGAGGCAGAAGCTTGGTGGCGTAGTTGACTGCTGGGGCTCCTGAAGAAAACTGGTCTGTCTTTTCCTGCCCATTCGCTGGAGGGCATACGGACTGGGGGATGTGCAGCCATGGTAATGTCTGTAGACGTAAATTTGAGACCCCTTTCATATAGGTTCCAACTGTCTCGGCAACCTATGACGTCGTGTATTGCCACACGAGACTACATCTTCTACCAACCTCGATCAGCGATCAATCTCATTTCCATTTAGTTCGACCTTCATAAATTTGCGACCCTGAGGGCCGTGGTTCGTTGCCCCGCCCTTGCCTGGTTGATAGTCTACAGGACCATAGTCTATGCAACATTGATACATGGTGAGATGGCCGAGCGGTCTAAGGCGCCAGACTAAGGTTAATGTTCCATCTGGTCTCTTCGGGGGCGGGAGTTCGAATCTCCCTCTCATCATGGTAGATCGATGCGTCTGCATGAGATTCATTTTTTTTACTCTTCTCGTTGATCTAGTGACCGATCCTCGCATTTCCGTTGTGATCAAAGCTCACCATGTGATTCACTTCGTCTATTTGTTGCATGATCATCAATTCTTGGGGTCTTTTATACGAAGAATACATAGGCAGTATGACGTCCTCACGACCTCTTGTTCTCTATGCGGAGCCGCGGCTATGTCCTACAACCGCACTTAAAGCTGATTATGAGTGATTCATGCTCCACAGCCGGTTGTCCGGAAAGATCTTGGTTGGATCTTGGTAACCATCAGATTTGCGGCCAACGCAGCAAGAGGGGAGGTAATGCAACATCAAGTATCACTTTTTTCGCTTCTTTCCACGTGTGGAGAACACTCCAATTTAAAGTTTCATGGCGTGTACTCCACTAGCAAAGCGGACTCGGGATCAGGGCGTGAGGTAATACTCAGCCTTCAAAAGGCACAAGGAGGCAAGCTTTGCGTTGTCTTGGCATTCAAGGCCATACAGAACACGGGTGACCTCGAATGATCTCCAGATAAATTCAAGCGCGCTATCTATCAAATTTATTTATGAGTTGTAACCAGGCACAGGAGCGGTTCACACCATCTGTAAGTTTGTAAGAGTGAAGACACCTCAAGTTCGAGATCCTCAAGGAGACATTGCGGGGCCGATTTCTCGCCCGGCATATTCGTATTTCGCTATTAAGCTTATACTACTCATGGGCGACATGGCCGAGCGGTCTAAGGCGCTAGAATCAGGTTCTGCCTTATCTAGTCTTTCGGGGCGTGAGTTCGAATCTCACTGTCGTCATCGATATGTTGGTATCTCTTTTATATTGTGAGGTACTCAAGTGAAACCTAAACATATGTTTTTCTTTTTGACTGTAACTTCAACCGGTGGAATGAGTTGGATTTACTAGGAAGTGCAAATAAGATGAACAATGCAAGCTTGTTACTCCCAGGTTATGAATTTCCAAGTTGAACTGGTTCGAACTCAGGTCTGAGCTTCCCTTAAGTCAAACGGCAGGCAATTGACGTAATTGGACGCAATGATTTATTTTCGCGAAATGTGACGATTTTTTGTTGAATTCTTTGTTCACAGTTTCCCTCCACGCTCGAGAGAATGAAGGTAAAAGCAAATCCTTTCTCTCTCCATTTCACTATCATTCTAAGGAAATGATGCGCTCTACTTCGACAAATATCGCTTTCTCAGCCAGAATCACCGAGCAAACTCATTGTCTATCGTCTACCCGACCACCTTATTATCTCGTCAATTTTCGAACCAAGGAAGGTCAGGGTTCACACTTCATCGCACTCTTTTACTGGCTATCGCTCGTCCTAAAGCAACAAAATTGCATCACGTACCAGTCACATCTCTCAGGGAGACAATCCTTACCGCTACATACCCGCAGCATCGAATGATGAACAGACCACGACGTTCAAAGAGTAATCTTCCTTCTTATGGCTAAGTTTTGTGTTCATCGACTGTAGACCTCCTCAAGTCATTGCATGCCGACTGTTGTTCTTTTGTAACTCTGGTCCGCGGCGTCCCTGGACTAGATCTCATGACATCTGAATACTCAAAGTCCTGTTCTTTCATTGGTCCTTCCAATTAGCTCATGGTGTCTCGAGCTGAGTCCGCACGGCACCCCCTGACGGTCGACGAAGTTCAATGAAAGCGTACTGAGACATGAGTGCGATTGATGGTTCAGTTCGACCAATTCGTCAGTCCCCTTCGAATGTTCATTTCAATATCGCATACCTCACGTCATGGAACTCACATGAGTGCATCTTCTGATTGCGGACCAGAGCTCCACGGGTCGATGACTTCCCGCGCTAACAGGGGGTGATCGCCTGCACATCTCAGCACGATGTCACACAGACGACCGAACAAAAAATATAACCCGCAATGGGTGGCCTTTTATCAACTTTATAGTGTTGAAGTATGTTGAAGTAGTGACGAGGAAGGGACCCACAGACACTCACGTGATCAAGTAGTTAATTTTTACTCC
>JABFYK010058597.1:0-11694 GCA_018849495.1 Termitomyces sp. T123_Mx157 | reverse complement strand
ATATTCTTTGATGTTAGGTGTTATGCAAAATCAAAGCCATAACCAAACAAGGTGTAGTTATATGTACAATTTGAAGTCAAATTGGGTCTGGGACTTAGCATCAAGTTGGAAATACAAAGACCTAACCAAACAAAGTGAGGTTAGGTCTGGAAATAAGCATTGAGTAGAATACCAAGGACCTAACCAAACAAAGTGATGTTAGGTCTGGGAATAGGAAATTGAGTAGAATACACTTCGAGAAATGGTGTAGAATTCTGGAGAAACACCTGTTAGAAACAGGTTGAGTGTTTCTGATGAGTGTTTCTCCAGAATTCTACATAATTCCCTGAAGTGATATCAAGGATCTAACCAAACAAAGTGAGGTTAGGTTTGGGAATAAGCATTGAGTAGAATATCAAGGATCTAACCAAACAAAGTGAGGTTAGGTCTGGAAATAAGCATTGAGTAGAATATCGAGGACCTAACCTCACTTTGTTTGGTTAGGTCTGGGAATAAGCAAGAGCTACGGGCCCGTGCCGAAGGCACGGACCGTAGCTCGTCATAATAGTAACATAGTAACATTCCTCGGTGGCGGTCTGTCCTGGTATCGGAATCGAGGTTGGAGTTCCCAGTTTGTTTTGTAAGATCCGTGATTGGTGGAGCCTTGCAGAAGTCGTTTTGGCTACCTTTACCTCCCAGTTTCGGTTCTATCCTCCAAAGAAAGAGATTGCTTGGCCAATGGCTATCATTAAGACTCCTACAACCGGAGACTCCGCAGCTATCTCATATGTTGGAGCTGGTGAAGGTTGAAATGAGTTCTACAGCGACAGTCTTTTGGTGCTCGATTCCTCCGAATCCGCTCTCGATTGAACCATACTCAAACAACACACACAGAATTAGTCGATCAATCATTTGGGGATTATGAGCGAAAAAGAAACTCTAAATGGAAATGTACACTAGATGAGCTACAATGCTACAGGGATACGAGAGGTACAGCAGGACAAGAATATTTATACAGAATTATACACCATACCAAGATGATGGACAATCTGCAGCATCAGATGGATGCAAAATCTATCATAGAGATTGTCCATGTAAAACTGAGAGAAGAGAAAGCAAGAAGCATGGCAAACGTAGTATTTATGGATCCGATGTTGGCACGATTCCCATTTTGTGGAACATATCATCCAAAGTCTTGAATGCAACGGGCTTCACGAGGCTACATAGACAAGACGATGATCAGTGTCTTGCAAACACGCCGCTTGGCGACACTTACTATCCGTCAACTCCAGCTTCGAAAGCTCGCCGCTTATCTTCAAGAGACGACATGCCTGTAAGAGCCAGGATACGGGTAGAGATGCCTCGTTGCGTTGAATTAGCACTGGATCGCCTAGACTCGATGGCACGAATCTCAGCCGTCGCAGCAATACCTATTTCAAAAGCGACAGAACGAGATGAGCTAAACATTTATAAACCCACTAACTAACCATCAAGATTGGGCATAGAAAGGTCGAGGAGAACCACACTGATGACCAGATTAACAGGTCTTGAATTTAAGAGAAGTATAACATACTCAAAAGGGCTCTCCTTTTCAAAGGTTGTTACTCCGTCGCGTCCATCAACGGCAGAGCAGAAGTCATATCCCTAGGTCATACATTAGACACCGACATTTATCTTGGCCCTCCACACGACGATTCACACCTTCTGAGAAAGCCATTTGATGCTATACAAATTGTAACGAAACAATGAGTACTCTTGAGTTATCGTCAAAGTTCCACTTACAGTAGATTTCTAAGAATGCTGTTATCCTCAACAACCAGGACTCGGAAGCGACGCCCTCCTGATCCGGGCAAACAAAGTGACGATTTCAGAAGCGATCCACCAGATCCCACGGATATCGTTTTCTCTGGGTCCACGCTGCTGTCTCGCTCAGGTACAGTGACAGGTTCTTTCCATGGTGACATTATTGGAATCGATGATGTTGATCGGACACTCAACGGTGGTCTAGAATGGCACGCCCGTGCCCAAACGTAGTGGCTTTTGTCGGATTTCCGCCGATGGATGGACGAGCCAGAGATATCTTGCTTTTTTTCTTCAATAGGCAAAGGCAAAGGTTCAGGTCCGTTTAACTGAGATGTAGTTGAAGTCTGTGCCCTCTGCTTCATCTTGTACGCGTGCATACATAGCTTTACGAGAGCTCGCAAACGCACAGGACCATACGGCTTGAACAAGAGCCGACAGATACCACCCACGAGCTCGTGGTCCGCAGCAGCTTCCATGACTGTCGCGCTGCCACGAGACGAGGTTATGATGATGAATGAGCGACTCGTGTCTCGAACTCGCGTAGCCTCCTTAACGGAGGAAATATCCTCGTTCAAAATGACGATATCTCCCCCCTCTAGACCACTGTGAACCTCAAATCCCCACCAACTATTGAGTACACCGTAAAGTACTCTTTTAAGAAGTTGTGTGCCTTCGTGTGGGGCATCAAAACCGACGAGAGAGACCGTAGGAAGTTTCAGAGAGCCCTCAGGCTTAAAACGTTCCATTTCTGGTGCTCTGGTAGGTCCTTCAGCCTTGTCGGCGAGGAACGTGACTTTGATTTCTGTGCCGCTACGTTCTTCACTCCAGACGTCCACTTTACCGCCCACACTTTCGGACGTGACGATGCTATTGACGATGGCCAAACCTAGACCAGTGCCAGTCTGTAAGGGGTTTTCTTGGGAAAACGGATGGAATAGTTGATTCTATATTCAGTCAATCGCAAGTATACCTTTGCTAACGCTTTTGTGATTGAATTCACATACTTTGAGAAAGTTTTGACTGATACCCTTTCCAGTGTCCAGCACAGAGAGCTCCACCTTGATTTTGTCTGGTGGATCGGTGTCGGAAAGAGGAAGTTCTTGGAGCATAACGTGAACGAAGCCGCGCTATATTGACATGATCAGACAGGAATAGTGACACAGGGATTTCGTAACGTACCGAAGTAAACTTCAGGCTATTCCCGAAGAGGTTCATGAGCACTCTGCGTATACCGCCCTTTTCACATATCAAGGTCCAGCCCTACGCATTCTTTCGTGTTAGCAACGAACGAAACAAAGATAAAAGACGAAGGCGACCTCGCGTCGATATCCAATATCGATCACAGTCTCCACGAAAGTTGATGACCGAGGCATCGGCAATCCGGAAATGTCATTTGGTGGAGAATAAACGCTCCCAATTGCGCATTCATCCACGATTGCTGAGCGTGCACGATGACCGATCCAAGACCCATCAACGGCATCCTCCACAAGCTGGATGAGATCGACCCTGAATAATGTCTGATAAGCGCATATGAGGATCAGGTAGAGTTAATCTACTAACCTGGAGGGGTTAATTACGTTCTCGACGCCACCAGCTTTGGAGTTTCCACTGAGCTTCGTGAAATCCAACACGTGGTTGACTGTCTCCACAAGTGAGGTCCCACAGGCTTGTACAGTTTGAAGAAAAGAAAGCTGCGAGTGGGACAAATGACTGTCGCCGAGGAGTTCTGCAGCTGCCAAAATCTGGGGGAAAAGATCAACGAATGTTCCAAGATATGTATATCAACGCACTCCATGGAGAGGTGTACGAAGTTCATGTGATATACTTGGTAAAAATTATGAGTCTAAAGCGTGAATTCAACGATAAGAGCAAACACATAACTTACTTGGAAATAAACAAACTCTTCGCCTTGTCAGCTAAAATCATACGACGCTTCAGCACGGCAGACAAAATGATGACACCTGTCTTCAAGTCAACACGACTCATAGCACGAAACTAATAACGAACCTATTGCACGCAGATACGATAACTCATGACCTTCCAACTAACATTGATTCGGTCAAATGGCGTCAGGTTCACTCGTTACATACAAACAAAATACTCTTACGTATCGCTTAGTCTCATTTGTGCCATTATACGCACAGAGAAGCGCAAACGGCCTCTTATCTATATTGAAAATCGGAACCGCTTCAAACAAAATACGCATTAGCATCCATACACCTCGCTTAACACAAACATCTGACATACTAAGTGCATACTGTATATGTGTCGGCAAGAACGGCCTGAAACTCGGCGGCACAATCCCCTCGCTAATCTTCCCATCCGGATACTTCGCAAAGAACGCATTAAGCTGTTGATACTCCTCCGACGCTAGTTGTCGCCTCGTCGCCTGTGAATTAGGATCGCCGAAGTGCATATTCACAGAGACAGTCCCCTCGACATTCATAGACTCCAACACCTCGCAATGCGAGACGTCCATCACGATGACGCCCTCAACATCTAGTGTGCGCTTGACGAGTTTCGCGGCACGATCATATACTTTGTCCATCGGCGATCCAATATATCCAGGCGGCCCAGTCGGGTTCTCGCTTTGAGGTTGTTCTGTGTCGATCTCCAAGCACTCGCGACTAAACTGTTCCATCTATACATAGCCATGACACGCGCGGGGGAACCGTTAAACATTTGCGGGATAGCGTGCTACGAGGTACTTGAAACTTACCGAGTTCTGGATGCGATCTCGAATCCGAAGTTGGATCTGTAAACGTCAGAACCGAACGCGGCGCGGTGTCGAAGAAAGCACCTTGTCACGCCAGAGCTCCATCTCCCGCATGGCGATAGCCTGGAAAACATTCAAATGTCCATGTGAGAAGAAAAACCCCAAACAGCAAATAACGTACCGCGAACTCTTTCAGTGTGTGTTTCTGCCGAGGTGAAAACCCCTCACGCGGAGTATCGCTGAAGACGGCCAGTCTAGAAGGAAAGTACAACACGGTATTAGAAGTACGGGTACGCATAGTCAAAAGATCGACATTGACATACGCTCCGATGTTGTATCCGTCCGCGGTCCTCAGAGGGGCTCCCGCATAAAATCGAACATGTGGCGCACCTATCACGGCCGGCTGCAAAAGGCCATAAGATACAATCGCCAAGTACCAGGTGAAACATGAACTCACATTCTTGGCGAATCGCCAGTCCTTGTGGGTATCAAGAATGACCATTGGCTCATCACCCCTGGAGGGTATCTGGTGAGCTCCGAGGTTGATGAAGTTTAAACGAAAACTGCTATACCGTTGTAGGATAGCATGAGCACAAATGGAGTGAGCACGCCCGTTCGTCGTTGATGGAATGCCCCCTGCACAAAAGTCCGAATGTTGGTTCAAAAATCGCTACAGGAAGTGTGCGTGTGCTTACATATTGACTTATGCCACCTTGATGGGTAAAATTAGATGGGGAAGAACTACTTTCAAATCATATGCGAAACTCACTGTTCATTACCATCAATCAGAGAAATCACCACACCCTTGGTACTGAAGACCAACTTTGCCAGATGCGCAATGCGGTCAAAATTGAGATCGGGGCCCGTGTTCCAAATGTTAAACCTAAGATCACGGTAAGCGGAGGGAGATACGATGATCAACGTCAAACACACTTATATAACGCTCTCCTCCGCTCAAGCTCATCAGGAGGATTGGGCGGAGCGAGATACCCAAGATCATTGAACATCTGCTCCTCCTTCGCCGCACGATTCGCCCGAATACTCGTACTACTCTCCTGCGCTATCTTCCCCCCGGGCAGTGGCGGCTCACGAGGCGAAGGCTCGGGAAGCGGGGACGACGTCTGTCGTGTCAAACACACCCGCCTTGGAAGCGCCGGAACCGACATTGGCGAGCTCGACGTGGATTCGTACGTCTGAACAGAAGATCTCGATAAGGTGGGGGTGATAGACACGTCGTTGGTGCTAGACAAGCAATCGCCATTGGAAGCTGCACCCGGGCGAAAATAATCGCCTGAAGACGATTCAGACCCTACCTTGGGGAGCGGCACCGATGCAGCTGCTGGATGTGCCGGAGTAAACAGCGCTGTAGGGAAGGAGGGTTGATCCTGCTGTGGGGGTGTCGAAGCAGTGGCACTCTCCGCAGGTGAATCAGATCGTGACAAAGATAAAAGTGTCTCATGGTTCGTAGCACTAGTACTGTGTTCAACATCTGTTGTACCTTGCCAGAAACTTGCTCGACGCGATTTGCGCTTTCCACCAGACCCATCTGAGTGATCGGGACCTGGATCGACATCAAGTGGGTGTGACCCGGGTAGTGTGGCGGTGAAACCACGCAGAGGGTCAGTAAGCTCATGTTCCGGGGAAGGTAGTGCAAGTGGGGATATATCTACCCGCGCTGCTGCCCATCGCAGTGTTGCAGCTGTCGTCTGGGCCTCTGAGTTAATATGCGCATTACTCGGCATCGGGTTATTCTCTCCGGGAGATGGGAGTGGAGCAGAAGAAGTGGAGAATGAGCTCCGCATCCGGTGAGCTGGCATTGGGAGGGAAGGAGGTGCCGCAGGCCGGAAACGCCTCAGAGAGGACGACGGCGATATCGATATAGTCGAGGTAGACGAACGAGCTGCAGCGGGAGGGAGAGTTGGACTCGTTTCAGCCAATGGCTTTCGCGACTCAGAATGTCTGATTATATCGTGAGACTTAGTCCCAGAATGGCGCGTTACGAGATGAATTTCACTGTCATGACTTGTTGGAGCAAATCCTGGAGCTTCGGTTGAAAGAGTAAACGAGGATTGGCAGGACCGCGGCGGACTTGGCGTACGATGCGGATCCCACTGACCATTTGCATATGCATAAATAAATGCTGCCCAGTCGTACTCGGAGTGCATAGATGTTAATGTATTGTCTGTATTAATCATATCATGATCCACGTCGAAGGGAGAAGGTAAGGCACCTATTGAATAGAAAACGAGATGAGAGCAAGAGGCATGAATCATGTCTAGCATACGGACCGAGACTCGTGCCTGATTCGTCCTGCTTGACGGTGTTCATGTGGGAAAATACATCTACATCCTGGGTTTTTGAATGCAGAGACTCGTGTACAAGTGGCCTTTCATGTGGCCTGACCCAGCTGGTTGCAAAGGATGGGAGAAAAGATGACTTGTCTTTTGAAGGTGCAGTTGATGGGCGAGATGACGAACGGCGAGTAGGCCGTTCCAGAGACCCAGGTACAGAAAACTGATTGCTATAATGAAGAGAACCGGGGGGCTGAAAGTTATCGAGAATACCAAGAGTAGAGGCAACCAAGACCGGAGCAGCAGGGGGATCATGTGTTGCCATAAGTGAAATGCGGGGTAGACGCGACTCTGGGACGAGTAGAGCGGAATAGGTAGATTAATTCGGCGCGCCACACATAAGACGGGGAGCGACGTAGTAGATAACGCTGTAGCGAGTAAAAGGCAAGCAGCAGAGGACACACCCTGCTCTCGGAAACTCTGCTCCAACCATTTCGGCCTCCTCCGAGACCGTGAGACTCATGACGTTATTCCATATAACTTGAATATTACTTCATGTGGCTTTCAAGGGCACAACACTTTTTACACCTCTTCTTCCCGGTCTAGCATTGCACCACTAGCTCTTTTGGTCTCTTTTCACGACATTTTCACTCATTAGAATTACAGGCATCCCATTCATCTCTATCCCTTGCTCTAAGTTAACAACAAAAACGAACCTTATTTAAACATCCCCCACGACCAGCAAGCTCCACATAAACAAAGGTAATGTAAGGTTATCATTCTGGTCCGAGAGAGCCTCTAGAACGGACGAGAGCGCAACCACGGATATGTAACGTGTCGTCTACGCTTGAATCAGCTGATGGTGCAATATGTGTGTGGAACTACAAAAACGCACTGAGAAACTCTCCGCAACTCCTAAAAGGCGGAGAAGCCAAGCACAGCCCATGATCGAAACCGTGAACGCAATGCTACCCTCCAAAGTCTTGGATGTCGTTGGCGACCATCGACAGAAACCAATCCTTTTCCCCACAATGGAAGCCTGCCGATCTGTCAGAAACATTCACACTGAGATCTATAACTGAGAACGACTTACCAATGCATCCCCTACGCCCAATGTTAAGATTCCCGTGAACTGCAACAGGTGTGACGGCCTAATCATATCGACACATATTCACAGTCAACAAAGCAATTACACACACCCTTCAAGCCAAACAGACCCTGCGCAACCCGTCAAAAGATAGAAATGGCTCAAAATCGCCGTTCCCCGATCACGGTGATCCAAGAATTCATTCATGAAAAGATGGACCGCCGCACCAAAGGGATAGATCGCAAAATATCGTACATATTCTGTGAACACAAACAGCGCGAACGCAGCACTAAATGACAGGTGCGTGAATGCAGGCTGCATATGAGGGTCAATGCATACGTCACACATCAAAACAAGAACGGAGATCTCACGTCAATAGCAATACCCGGAATAAACATCACCACCGCCAACGCGTGAAAGAACTTACGACGGGCATTACGCCCGAGAGTTGGGACATGCTTGTCCGCCGCATCCAGCAAGTCCGAGGCAACCTGCGTTCCATTCGGCAAATTTTGAAGTGCTGGGAGTGCTGGGAGTGCTGGGAACGTCATCCCCACAGCACCCACAGACGGAGACAAAGATGAAGACCCTGTGACGGGGGTCGTGGCCATCCCCGACTGCTCCGTCCCCTGTGGCGCCGTGCTGTCTGGTACCGTCGAGGCCACGAGTGTTTCACTAGTCATACTGTTCCGATGCCAATATCGTCGAGACCGTGCGAGCTGGCGATTCCAGCCTGCGACACTAAGAGAGCCCAGCGCAGCCCAGTACGCGAGAAGTGCAGGGCGTGTCCATTTACGTTTTCCCTCAAGGAGCCAGAAAATAATCCAGAGCCACGGGTCCCGCTTCTCGAGGCACCACCGTGTCCACATGCCGATTACACCTCCGACAATGAGTACGGTACCAATGTAGAATCCGAGAGCCAAGAGGCGCCGATTTCGTGGTTTGTCTTGGGGGTTGCGAAGACGTCGGACTGGACGCTGAGCAATGTGACGTGAAAGGACAAGGAATGGAGAGAGGAGGAAGCCAGTCAGAAGAGACCCTGCAATTAATGCAATCTGAAATGTGAGGAGAGGGGTAGGTAGGCGATATGTTTTGATGAATGGGGTGGTGACAGGCCGTATCTAATTCCCGTTTAGAACCCATAACTAAACAGAGGAGCAAAAACGTACTCTAGCGATAGTGATATTAAAAAACTCCATACAAACCGCCGTTCCACCGAAACAGACAAGACCAAGTTCTCCGAGAGTAAATACACGATGTGCCAGCCGAATAGCCACATACAACATGAATTGATAAAATAGTGCACAGAATACTACTTCGAAATAATCCAGATCTGTCGAGCCAAAATTTGGGTAAACCACTCAGACCAGTAAAAAAAGAATAAACGAACGTTCCCAAAGTCCAAGATTCCGCCGTTGAAACAACACCTTGAGTCCGAAAATACCACCAGTGGTACCTAGTGTAAATAGGATATAGTACAATGATCGCCGCCCTTCACTTCGAGGCACGGAGGTACGTTCACCTTCGGCGGTGTTTCCACGTTTGAGGTACCGGTATTCTTGATACCACGAAGCACAAACATGCAGGAGAAGAATAGTGGAGCAAAAAGTTCCCAGATCCACAAGATTATAACGAGCTCTAACCAGAGCGTCCAGGGCGGTAGAAACATCACGCGAATTATGAAGCTCGGCCGGAGCTTCGATGCGCCATTGTCGGGGAAGGGAACTTACGTGTGAACTATCTTCAGATGACAGTCGAAGTGCAGATATCAGAAGACCAGCGGCGATGAGGGGACCCAAAAGTAGGCCAGTGAAGACTCCGTCATCTGAAGATTCTCTGCGTAGATTGCGTCAAAGCAGTAAACAAAGCGGGAGGCTGAAAAGTCACCTGTAATTCTTGGGGACAGTCATCCATATGAACCCAAAATCAGTTTTGGGGGTGGTGATAAGTGAGCTATTGCGCTTGCAGTCCTTCGATTCCGATAGACGAGGAGACAGGGAAGGAAAACTTGCAAGCGCAGAAGAGGTTAATGAAGATGAGGTCGATAATTTTGAGTTAGGTAATGCAGACGTAGGGGTTCGGGAATGCAATAGTGTACTATGTGTCCATACGCTATACAAAGCCACAGTAAAGCTAAATATAAGAAGTTCTGAAGGCAGCGGTATTTAGCGGCGATTCGATTCAGAAGTACCAAACCAAGCTCACCCTTGACAATCCACAAATTATGCTGGCCGATGCTGGTGTCCATCTCCGACAATTTGTATATAGTATGGGAAGCGTAGAGTATCGAGCCAAGAAGAATGTTTGATTCTCCGCACTTTCGAAAATCAGCCGAGAAGGTCCATGTCCACGACGTTGGAAAGAATGGAATGCGGAATTCTAGAAGTGTAGGAAAGAAAGTGATGTCACGCGACGCGGCCCTATGTAAACGCGAGTATGCTGGTGAAATGTGGCGTCGAGCGGAGCTCTTAGCGTGGCCGTGAAGAGCTGGGGAGCGCGATCGAGTGAAATGCTGGCGCGGAGCGAGTAATGTCGACCCATTGCCAGATTCACCTGAGGAAGCCACATGGGGACTGCGCCGCCGGAGCGACCCCTCTAGGTTATTGTCCTTGATGACTAAAGACGAACCATTCGGCGATGCAACCCTTCCACGAAAAAGGTGAGGCCTTTCGTATTCAGTCTCGGAGTCGCTATCGCTACTGCGTGAAGCGGAACTATCCATTGTGAATGAAACGACGTGAGTCATGATTCATCACACATACCTCGATGAACCCGCTTGATAGCTCGTACTCCATCCCATGCTTGATGCTTCGTGTCCCGTATTGGCTCGGACAGTATTATGACTGCTACTTGAATCCAATCGCTGACTGGTCGCACGCCCATTCTGTCGTGATTTTCGTGTCATGTCATTGCGGCTTGTTGGTCCCCGGGACGACGGAGGTGAAGGGGAAGAACGTGAGCGAGACAGCTTGTGAGGTTCAAGGGTCAATCTAAGCTTTCTGAAATCAAGAATTGGTCCAACCCGTAGAGTATTTACAAGGAGGGGATAATAACGGCCAGTTTACGGCGGGCACGTGATATGTATTTGGCTGTGTTGTTTGAAACTGTTGCTTATAGCACACTGAATGAGTTGTGTCCTGACTAGAATGTCCCAGTCAACAATGCCAAAGATCAGACGTAGGTGATACCCCGGGAAAAGATATGTTGTTTGGACCAAGAGCAGGAAATGCCATATTCTGATCACAATTTGGTAGAACAAAATCACAATGAAGAAAAGATAAATTATTGTGAATTGTAGGTTGAAGAGCTTTCCCTTGAAGTTCTCAAAGATACAGCAGAAAGAAAATTAAAGTCACTTCATGTTCAAATAATAGACTTAGGTAATTTTTGACCATTGTCCCAACTGACAGTAAGTTGATGGGAACTTCAGGAACATGTAGGCAGTCTGATAGCTTCAAAATGATGTTCTTTCCATTGATATGTGCTCAAAATCTAACTTTGCCTCTTGCTAGAGTTGTCAATGTTCCACAATTCGCTGTGCCAACAGGAACTGCAAGATCACTATTGTATGTCCAGAAATATCCCCTGTCTTTGATAATATGTATTGTGCATCCTGAATCAAGAATGGAATTGGATTTCATAGATATATCTGCCACAAAGGCAGCATCTGCTGAACTCAGAAAAGGCTGGTGAGTGTGAGGGAACACTCAACACTGCAGGATAATCCTATCACACAATGCAAGAGCTAAGAGACACAAGAGCAGCAAGCAAGTGCTAACATGGGCAAGTAGCTGGCAAGGGTCAAAGCTGGGCAGAGA
>JABFYK010058596.1:0-11728 GCA_018849495.1 Termitomyces sp. T123_Mx157 | reverse complement strand
CGCCCGGAGGCCATTGTGTGTACTGCTGGTCAAACGACTGGGTGCCTAACGAGTGCCCAGATCGATGCGCTCCACGAGATATACCAGCCTTTGTTTGGGACGGATGGAGAACTGCTCTTTTCGCGCTATGATCCTGGAACAGAGGCTGATGGAAATGCGCAAGCATACTTCAGTGGTTCAATTTTCTCGATTCCAGATGTATGTGAAAATAATTTGTGATACCTGGTTCAACTGAAATTTCTTGGTTACAGGATTGGTTTAGGTTTGCAGTTTTGAACGACTCGAGTTTCAATTTTGAGAACTTTGATTTGAATACAATCGAGCTCGGGGACATGATCAATCCAGGAGGCATACAAACGTTCAACGGAGATCTCTCGACTTTCGAAGCTCGTGGTGGGAAGTTTCTGACATATCATGGACGAAGAGATCAGGTCTACCGATTATCTATAGTATCGAAGAATGTCACTTACGTGTGAAATTCTCAGCTCATCGCCTCAGGAAATTCCAAGCGAATGTACAACTTGATATCACAGACGCTCTCCATGCCTTCCCTCGATAGCTTTTACCGCCTCTTCCTAATTCCGGGGATGAACCACTGTTCTGGAGGCCCAGGCGCAGCTGCCTTTGGTCAGGGTGGTATAGCATCTAACGCGGTTAACGCTTCCTCTAATAACGTCCTGCTCGCTATCGTCGATTGGGTAGAGGCTGGTGTTGCTCCGAATTCGATCATCGGGACGGGCACTGATGGTCAGACAAGAACCCATTGCCGCTATCCACAGAGGAGTGTATTTAACGGGTCTGTATTTATCTGCGAAGCCTAGTTTTGGTACTTGTGCTTCTTGCTGTAATTTGTCTGACGTCAATATGATGTAGTATGCAAATTATACAGTCAACGCACTAATATGAATCCTCGACCAACAATAGCCATGCAGACCCACGCTCAAGGGTTAATCCTCGAGTGAAGCATTGCCGTCCTGGAGGTCTTGGCCCAAATCTCGTTTCTACATCATGTAAACAAGGCCAGGCCGCATTTGATGAGTTAAGCATGAGTCTTTGTTGGATTTTTGTAACGCAAACTCTAGTCACTGAGAAGAAAACACTGGTTATGAAGACAAACTATTTGAAACTATCCAAAATCATGGACTCCAATACAAGGTATATGAAAACATCCTCCAAAGAAACTACCTACCTACATAGGTACCTACCGATATCAATAATATACAAACCTGTCGACATACAAGAAAACTATACGAAAAATACTTACCGATATAAATTAATGCTTCAGTACGCTAGATAGATCCTACTTCTTTTGCATCTTCTGAGGTCGTTCTTCCATTCCACCATTTCCTGATGAGTGATTGACCCTGACATGAATGTCCCGAGTACTACGACGCGACCAAGACTTTCCGCAATCAGGACAGAAGAACTTGATCGGGACATGCAAGCCACTAAGGAAGTGGCGTCCGAGCGCTCTCTTGCTACCGAGTTTTTCCGCACATCCCTCCCATTTGCAAAGCCATTTACCATTCGAATCCTGAGTGAAACCATCTTGGTGGTACTGGAGGTGGTCATGCACCTTGGACTGGTAGTCGGTATCGTCCAAGCATCCCTCACGGGTGATTTGCTCCATGCAGTTGGCCCACAGACATTCGAGGGCGCTTTCACAGAGCACCCCGTAATCGACAGCCTCTCCTTTAGAACGTTTTCTTTTCGTCGAAGTCGAAGGGGCGGTATGTGGAACATTATCAGAGGGAGAAGCGGTGAGGTCGACAGGCCGAAGCTGATGGTGTGGTGAAAGAGTCGGACTGAGCAGGGGGTGATGGTTTGAGTCATCAAACGTAAAGGTAGGCTGAAGGGATGTCTGGGGATGAACGAAGCCGAGAGGCGTTTTCGATGCGAAGGAAGGATGAGGGACTTCTGGAAAGCCTTCATGGAGATTTTCTAAATGAGATAGCAAAAGCTCGATTTGATTGTCAAAAGATTCGACAGGACCAGTGGAGACCATATGGAGCGGAGCCTCTTGTTTGAAAAGCGAGTTATCCTCTGAGGTAACTTGTTCGTTAGATTCGGAGAAATACGTGTCATTTCGCGGCAGGGCAAGTGCTTCATCCCCCGATACAGTAACCCTTCGGTGAAGTTGGTCAGATATTTGATATTTAGGATTAATGTTTCAGGGTGACGCAACTCACCAGTCGGGTGTGTTTACTTCATGTTGGACTGGGATCTCCTCATTCGACAGTCCCTCGAGTGCTTCGTAAACCCAGATGTTAGAACATGACGGTTGTTCCACGGGAGGAAAGAGCAGGTGTGCGGATGGAGAAAAAGAGGAGGGTCCTAATAAGCCCTCATAGAGATTCTGAGGCTCTGAATGAGCTACTACCAACGGAGGCTTGTTCTGATCGTAGGAAAATTCGACAGAATGCAGGGCAGCCATAGAGAGTTGAGTCTCTTGATTGAAAATATCGAAAAGCGAGCTGTCGTCTGAGGTAACATGTTCGGGGGATTTGGGAGAATCAACGTTATTTTCTGGCGAGGAAAGCGTCTCATTCTCTGATCCAGAGACCCTGCGGCGGGGTCAGATATAATAAATCTGACTCAATCGCGAGAACTCACCAGTCAGGTGTATTTACTTCATCTGGCATCCCCTGTTGCCCACTAAACAGTCCCTCAATACCTTCCCAAGAGATGTTAGAACATGAGAGCTCTTGTGCAGAAAGAGCGAGCAGATGTTCGAGGCTGTTGTATGAAAGTAATAAGAGATGGTGAACTGTCGAGTGAATATTTCGTACACACTCTGGACTATCGAGGACATCGTCATATATCTGACTTGGAGGGGTCGATGGGTTCAAATCGACGTTGAAATCGCGATCACATAGGAGCCAAGTAATCGTGGGTCCTTCAGACATTTTCAGAAATTTGAGAGGTGATAACCAGATGATGTATATCCTAACCTTATATATGTATTCTTCCTAGGCGTTATACTTGTACAGTGTAGAAATCGCCAACGCGTAAGCATTGTTAAAATGAACGGAGATTTTCGTGCACAAACAAGTGCGGCCAGACGAGTCAGGGTCAGTTGTGATTTCACCCCCCGCGACGGCGGCGCTCCATATCTTCTGGATATATCGGTGGGAAATTGGTTTCGTCATGCCCGAGGACATGTCCCTGAGGAACTTCTTTGCTGGACAATAATATCCGTTCAGCAATTGACAGACTCATCCACGAGATGAGAATGCACTTATACTGAGACTTAGAGCTTGAGTAAGGAAATGACAGACGACAGGCTATATCAAACAGACCAGATTGCTCAAAGTCCTCTGCGCAAATCTCTGCTATCAGCACGGACCTGCCCTCTCCCGGAGATGATGTGAAGACGTGCCTCTCAACAGAATTTGAACAATCGGGAGTTCGGATGTCTCCGCTAACACGAGGTTCGTGCCACCTTATGAGTTATATAATCCATTCTACCGAATATGGTCATCCTGAGCCCTGTGGTTGGACCCGCCTTTGAAAAAATCTTCTGTCGACGGGCCTATCACTTCCGAAAGACACAGCATATTGTCCTTGCGATCAGGTTTGATCACAGATCTCGGAATTCGATGGACTAGAACAGTGTAACCCTGAAGAACCACAAATCAAATATGTGCCACCGAGACCCCGACGCGGTGGCAGGGTATGTGAAGGGATAAATCTCAGATACTATTCATTGTTCGTTTAGTGCACCGCTGGGTCTAAGTCTGTGACCCCATTACCACGTCAAATCGCGATAACGAGGTCAATGGATGTAGCAGGAAGTCGATCCGGAGACTGTCCCACAGTTCGTGTCGAACTTGTTGCGTCTTTGTCCTGGGATACAAAAAGACGCGACCATATCAATGACCAGATTATTCCACGGGCAATAATACATCTGCAAGCAGTGTATTACACGCCGGAGGCCGAAACATATCAATAATCCATTGGGATGCTTCGGTCAGATGCTTTTATCGTGGATGACGCGTGTGTTCGATCCACAAGAGCCGCCTTATATTAAGGTATTCAATCTCGCGCTTAAGAGTTTCAAGGAAAGCCATCCAAGATGACACGTCCCGGATACAGGGTTGAGTTCAATAATCTTTGCTATCTGGAATGCTACGCTTTGACTAGGTATAAACGTGATGCTGGCGCATTCAAACGATGGATACTTTATCGTCAAGAATCTGAAAGGTGGCTCGAAAGGCTGGTCTAGGCTGGTTCTGGGGATTACAACAGAACCTTACTTGCACACAACTCGAAGGTGTATGGTCATCAGGACAGAACCTCGTGGCATAGTGTATGAACCAATACATTCCTTGTCCTACTGTCTGGCAGTGGCTGTGCTGAGGTTTAATTCGGTGTTTACTACTGATATGGAGGTACACGGTCGATGTTCTCAGACCTGAGGTTCAATTTATCGACCTACCGGATTGAATAGGTGTTGTCCTGGAGGTCGATGCGCGTCAACAATTCCTTAAAAGACCTTGATCGAACTCGAGAATCTAAATAAGTGACGTATCTCGTTTCTGAGGTTGACAGGAGCTCTATCTGGTACGGCATCCTGATATCATTGTGCATTTTCTTATCAACGGTATGTAACTTTGAACAAAACACTCGTTAATCAGTCGCTGAGTCACAGAATTTTGTTAAGAGTCCATTCTGGTACATTCTTCAGCAAGACTTGTATTCACTGTAGTTGTGCACAATGGCATGTCAGAAGGCATATTTGCCGCGTCAAATCGGTCTGTCTATTCTGTGTTCTCCAGTTCTTCGTTAACGGTAACGGCACATGGTTAGTGGGGTCTTGGGGGCCAACAACAGCTCAAAACAACACGCGTTCGAAATGGTCAGTCATCTAAGGAAATCCTTTTTACACCCAATCAAAGAGAGGAAACGTTGACACACCCAATCTCCGGGGAACTTGGATCACCTTTAGAACTCATAAAATGGGTCAGACCCAGAAATACAGCCAAAAAGATTCATCCGCTGGTTGAATGGGCCGTCTCAGTGCAGAAGAAGGCATCTGTATAACAAGACAAATAGCCTACGTTACACAGAGAAATGCATCGACGAACTTCCTTCGATCTCAGTAGCAAATGCATAGCATTTTTGGTCGATACGATCCATCCTTTTCTGTCTACCTGAAAGGGTTGTCGACACTGATCTTGTATCGCTGAGCTTGAACGCTAGCAAGTTGTTAAGCCCTCAATAGATGCAATTGCTTAGATTAACCTACTCGACGAAAAAGTCACGGAATCTTGGATGCAGGAACTGTTGACTTCCTAGTGGATGAGTTGGCAGAGATCTCGAGTTCCCGGATTTATCGGCTTTCGACTACCAAAAAGTAGTAAGATATTAGTGATGATGTCGGACAAAATGATGAGGAAACGCAATCTATTATATCACGAGTAAGAGTTTGAGATCAAAACTTAAGGCAGTTCATGATCTCGAAGCGAGGCGTGAACACGGCAACTGAACGGGGCAAGGAGCATAGATCCCAGCACTTATTGATAGTGGGGGATAGTGTCGCAAACCACATGGCCTGATTGACAAATTGAGGTGATGCAATGTGTCACTGTGTCTATATCTTTGTAGTAGTTTAGAAAGGCGAGAAGAAATGATGGAAGCATAAACGCGCGAGCAATGCGGCTGGAGGGACAAAAGGTTCAAGCAAATCACACAATCATGCAAAAGTTGGCTTTTGGGATCTGATGGAGGATGTTGATCAGGATACAATATCGATAATCGTCAGCGATCAAGTCATTATGCCTTGATCTTGGAGCTTGAATGACCTGCAACTTGAGAATGTCTAGGTTGAATACCGAATATGAGTCTAAGCAGTGGATAGTGCAAGCGTGGAACTTACCTTGAGCCACACAATATAGAGTCGACGATACCCCCTTTCTGAGGTGGCCAGAGGTAGGTGCACAAGAGATAAGAGGTATGAAGTAACCAACTGTTCTACGGAATTGTATAGTTAGAGATAGACCGACAATAAGAAATTGAGAAGATATCACATGGCAGACGCCCAAGGCCTTTGAGCATCAGCGTGGATATCTCGATTGATAGAGAGCTTGTGTGGCGCATACTACAAGATGCGCCTGTGTTCAGCGATAGATATTCCCCTCAATGCGAGGATGCGAAGATGACGAGAGCAGGATCGTAAATGTGTATTCAAATTTGCTGAGTAGTGTCGCGATGGGCGAGCTAACGAGGAGGTAAGATCAAACTCGATGGCGGTCGAAGGGTGTTCGTTGGGCCATTAGATGATAGGAATGCTGGATTTTATACAGCCTTGGTTCGTGGGTGTTCCCAGATTCCGGATTCCTGACAACAAAAACAAAGTGCGATCATGATAGAACCTTGATCGGATGCGAAAGAACAAATCGTTCATCAGCGGTGGCAAAATCGCTGATGTGTCGTGTTGGTAACTATAATATGGATATCCTCTCCGGGTCTCAGGATGTAGTTGATAATTTACTAGTAGGTGTTCACCTAGCGAGATTTCATTGAATAAGCCCCAGGCGGTTCGAGTTCATAAAACTCGTATTCTGGGTCGGTAGAAAGAACGTCAACTAGTTGAGATGTGTGGGTCAAGCTGTGGCGAACTGTGGGTGCATAGTTACGTCAACATGTGACTACCGCTGGTCATAAGGTGTGGGACCATGCTCGCCTGATGCTCGCTAGGTCCAGTACGTTCTGAATTGACGATATAGTATTGATAACTTCAGGGCAAGCCACAGAAAGACTTCAAATATAACCCTTTTCTGGTCTCTTCCTCATCGCTTTGTCTCCTTTTCCTGTAAGACCCTCGACACTCGAGCATATTGGATTTAACGCGGCGGAACATCGAGAAGTATTTGCTTATAAAAGAAGTCGGAGACGTCTGAGTTATGTTATTGGATCATATCTACGCCGCCTCCAGTAAGATAGAGAAAGATGGAAAGATAAGGATTCAGAATGTAGAATTTTCGAGGCCAAAGATGTGCGTTAAGTGTAGAAAGTGGCCGGTCGATTGTGGGGACAGTGTGATTACCTAATTTGCTTGTGGGGCCCGCCCCATCGCGACGATCACGATTTCTTTTTGTCTAAACTACAGTTCTTGGACCTCTCGTCTCTGGTCTATCTGGTCCATGAAAGATCTTATTCCCTTACCCTCTGTGCACACTTCATCGAATCGCCGCCTTTCTAGACGAAATGTATTATGGAGTCTTGACAATGGAGCGGTATGCGTACTGCCCGACATACTAAATATCAACGACGAAACCAATGCGCTGGGAGGCCCCCTGCACCAAGCATTGGTGTAAAGAGCAACTTTATAATGACTCTTGCTTGTGCATTTCATTGCCTGTCAATGGGAAAAAAATCCGGGACCATCCTCAGGGTGATATACTTGATCGAGGCTTTTCGGGGGCCATCCAGATATTGATTTATGAGTTATCTAGATCTTGATATTCATTCCTACGGTGGCCTAGACCATTATACCTCTTTGATCCCATTTTTGCGCACTTTCAAGATGGACAATCCACCAATCTTTGAAAGACGTCGTGCCCGCATGCTCAATGCAGATACCACCAATTACCGTAATTAGCCAATGTGCGGGTCGCTTTGTAGGTCGTTCTTTCGCTCAGCTTTGACTAGAAAGTGGCATATAAACTCGTTTGTTGTCGTCGTAAGGTGTTTTCATTCACAAATTTGTCTAGATCATCGCTCATCATGAATCCTCTCGCGACCAAGCCTGCTCTGACCATTCTGGAATTCGAAAAATCGCGGAGCCTGATGGACGAACTCTTTGGAGATGACAAGAACGAAGCCTTGGAATTTTTTCCTTCGTCAAGCGAACCCTTTACCAGCTGGTATGTCGTTTTCACTCACAGGAGTCAATGTATGATTCAATTTTTGTTCCAGTAACTCCATAAATGAAACTTGCGGGATCCAAGATCCTTATACTGCGTCGACTGCCCAATGGCAGCAAACTCTCGCGTCACCTGCCTCTACATCGACTGCTCAATGGCAGCAAATTCTCGCGTTACCATCCTATGATCCATCGTCAAGTTTACCTCAATATGCCACAGGATTCGCCTCTCCGATGCAATTCTTCGGTATTCAGACCCCAGATACCCCTTTCGATGCGATGATGAATCTGGATCTGGCCTTACCACCACAGGCGGTGACCACATACCAACACCCATCGTATTCTTACCCACAAATCCAGGAGGGACATCCCAGTTACTTCTTTGATCCTACGCAACAACCAAGCATGTACCACTGCCAGCCCCAATACCAAACCGGAATCCCGCCTTCTATCCCATCATTAATGGCTTTTCCTTCGCCCTTCGATCTATACAACGGTGGTTGTGAGCAGAACAATTTCGACTTGTCATTAGATCCGCCACCTGCTTTCTTCTCCATGGCGCCCACCAATTCCGCACAAGACCCTGCTACTCACACCAATCATTGCACCACTAGCTTCACCAGCCCTACTCCTTCAAATGGAACAACCGATTATAACGGTTCTCAATCCTCATCAACTTCCTCCACCCGCGAACACGTCCGTCGTGCTCGTTATGTTCCCCGTATCAGCCGTACGGAACTTTCACTCGCTCGAGGTGTCTTCTGTGATATCGTCTTCCAGTGCGAATGGGGTTCTTGTGGAACGGTGTATCAGCTTGAAGGAAACAGCAACGCCGAGGAAACTGCTTTCCAGAATAGGGTATTGAAGCACCTCTCCGAACACGCTTCCCTTTCTTCCAAGGCGCCCGAGGCTAAGAAACTCCAATGCCAATGGGGTGACTGTCATCGCCAGATGTCGCCGACGACTAAGGAACGGGGGATGATTCGTCATTTGCAGAGCCATATTGCTGCTTGGTTTTATTTCTGTCCGAATCTGGAGTGCTCTCACACAAGTAGTCGCAGGGTGCTTAAGAGTCACTCAAAGTCGTGTGCTTTAACAGGACGAGTGCAGCAGGTAAACCCACCGAGCAGAGTTGGAAGACAAAAGCATGCCATTGAACTCGATCACTAAGCGTCACCATTGTGTCTTATTCTCTATTTATCAACGTGTTCATCGGGTGGTGGTATAAAGTTGCCCCAACTCTTCTGATATCTTTGTAATATACTATATACCTTGTACTTAGGCACAAATATGAGCTATGCCATCCGGACAGAGCTCCGTGGCGTGATACCTGAACCAATAAATTCTTGTACTATCCACTGTCTGCGCTGAAGTTTAAGCATGGGTCGATGAATCTGAAACTGAGGTTCATTTGATTGGTCTATCTCAGAATCAAATAGGTGTCCGCAAGGAATGTTTGGTGTCCTGCAGGTCAATCCACGTCAACAATCCTTTTAACTTAGAAACCCTAATCAAAGGCGAAAATCCAAACCACTGATATAGCCCATTCCTGCGGGCTGACAGGAACTCTATCCGGCACCGCATTACTGACAAATCCCATCTTCGGAGAACTTGGCTGGTCATGAGGTATGCACGACGCCCCAGAAATAGCCGAAGGAATTCATCCGTGAGGTCGAATGGGAGAGCCACCCTTCGAAGATAGCTTTTACTACGAGGATGCTAAGAACGAGTCGGGTGTTGCAACTTACAAGATTCACTATTGCTTCCTCTAATGTTCGGCACCATAAGCAAGAGAACGATTAAACGCTCATTGAGACGCGTCAATACACCAGCCGAGTGTCATATATGAATCAGCGCAGGTCTCGAGATGGAGTGCAGACATTTCCAGTGATAAGTCGAGTACTTAGTTGAAGGACTCGTTCAAAACGACTGGTTTAGGTTTATTCGCGGAATAGACGAGTGATTGCAACACTGGAGTCTAAGAGTCCTCTTTACGATGAAGCTCATGCATATACAGAGTAATAAGTCGATTTCTATCCGTAGGGCAACAACCTTGCCGGACTCATAATAAGTGAATCTCCTTTGACCCTAGCTCGAATTTTGCCAAGGCCCGATGATGCCCTCCGAGATCTCGGACCCGGAAGATAAACAATGCCAACTTTCCGGAAGGTAAAAATAGCTAACAACAGGATAGTGAGGTATCCAGCCGAACCCCGAGCCCCGAGTGATAATCATCCAGGCATTTTCGAGACCAACGTTATGCAAGATTCATAAGAGCAGGCTGGGAGCTTGCAACGAGGAGCTCTACGAGAAAACTTACCCATTCATAGACACAGTGTAAAGTCGACAACGTTTACCTTGCGAGACTCACAATTTACAAGGGAACGTCTTTTGACCTCGTTTGACGTATTGGATGGGGACGGACAAAACCAACTTTGGACAAGGGAAAATCTAGCAGAGAAATCTTGATATATCCAGCAGAGCACAGAGCCCGAGTTGTCATCAAGTCAGGATTCAGATTATACAGGACTCAGAGGAGCAGGGAGGACGAGGAAACGTTGTCGGCACGGTTCACCCGGAAAGCCGGAAGTCTGTATTGACGTATATTTACATTTGATGATTCAGGGTCTGCGGACTGTCAAATCCACAAAGATAATCCTGTCTCTTGTCGATGACCATGAATCCATTTGTGCTTGGAGTCGATGAAATGATCTATTTTCCGGTCATTCGGCGGGCTGAGGGTAAGAGGACGGAGCTCCAACAAAAGTTGCCCGTCATGACGTGTATCTACATTTGATTTAGGTTCTCGATAGTTTGCTTTGCCTCCACGATGCAGGAAGACCAATCTGGAGTCTAAATCTGAAAATAATTGTTTGATGACCCACGTCTTGCAAGCAATTGGAACTTAAGCAGCCAGTTCCTAGCCAATGGTTCAATATACTAAAAAAGGCTCAAGCACAATTACAATCACTCTTTCGTCGCACCACATAAAGAACGATGGTGTAGTCAGCTCGTAGGCCAGCTACACCTGCTCAGAGCGGACCTCGACCGCTACTCGTCAGCATCGCCCTGCTTTGAACCCCAGGGATTTCAAGCTTAGGGTCAGCCTGGACAATCCGACGTATATTCACTCATTGCTATCCCACCTTACTCCCCACATAGGTATCCTTCACTTCGTTCTCGATACCTAGAGGACGTATGTAACGACAGTGACCGGTTTCTCTTACCATTATCGACTTTCCTGACCATATGGTATCTCTCACTCGTTTACCACTTTTCGACATTCTCATAACCGGAGATATATATATATAGAGCTGTCCATGCTATGCTACAGTAGTTCTCTCCAATAACAGGACTTACAATAGTTCTATCTATTGGGTTAAGACTCTCGTGTGGACACCCGTAACAATCACGCTGTCGCTACAGCTAGGACCGGATCAGTGCCAGACATTCGTGCTCCGCTGGACGGATTCTGTCTTTGAAACGATTTGCTTCCTCCCTCCCGTTTGTTGCTCACTGACCTGCCGCTACTTACACCGCATTGCATAAGTAACTTGAGAAGTCGACATGGGAGTGTTTCGAGCCATCTGTGACCTAATCCTAATTTTGACACGCACAGATCATCTAGGGTATCTCATACCCATGAGTACCCACGGGTGAAAGCATGACGACTCAAATAAGGAAAGAAAGATAATTGTCTCTCTAGACTTCCTTCCCCAATTTCCGATGCTTGTTTTAGGGTTGCATACTTCGTTAGTGCTCGTCTCGCTTCTCAGGCAGGTGGTTTCAGCCGAGAACGACAATACTCAGACAGATTCTTGCGCTGAGCTCGTTCAACTCCGTCTCGAAAACACTACAATC
>JABFYK010058595.1:0-11754 GCA_018849495.1 Termitomyces sp. T123_Mx157 | reverse complement strand
TACACGGACATTCACCTACGATTTGTGCGATCACGAAAAATCATCCAGTCAAACAAAGGACACAGATAAGCCATCGTACACCCGCCCTACGGCACCAAGAGTATTGATTATGTTCGCGTCGATTCTAACGTTTCCATAGACGTTATACTGTTCCCGCGAATGACCTACATTGAAAAATCAGGAAACAAATTATTGACATGTCTTGAAAGAACCCACAACTGTGCCGATGGGATGCTTTTGAGCAGCAACCGTCTCTTCCATAGAGTCATCCAACACCAAATTTAAGAAAAGATCGTAGCCACGGAGGACACCGCTGACTTTACGTCCACCTTGGAGGTGGATGAAGAGTTTCTTGTCCATGAACTAACATTACAAATGATAAATAAAAGGCATATGAAATATCTCTCAAACACCAACCTTTTTGAGCTCAGGTTGAGACGCTTTCGACATGATGAGGCAGCTCCTTGAAACGCGTAAGTAGGAAAGTGGAAGAGGGATCCTACTGCTTTGTTGTGTTTGGCAAATAGCTGAACACCAACCTCTTTGCTCAAGTTCACCCTTTCCGTCGAACACCAACATTCTCCCCATACCATCTGCTTCATCTCTCAAATGGCTGCCCCTGCTCCCAATCAGCGTCCGTCAAACACGCCTGGTCCTTCAGCGACATCGTGGTTCCGATCTGGTGACCCAGGCTCTACTCTTAGTGGCTCATCAAGCAGAGGCGGAAGAGGGCGTGGCTCAGGAAGAAATCGTAGTGGCCGTAATATTCGTGGGGTTCCTCGAGACACCAAACCAGTAGGAGCCGAATCTAGTGGCGACAAACCCAATCTTACGTCCGCGTCAAAACCTGTCCCTATTTCGTCCGCGAAGCCTGGAGCTTTCCCTCCTACGGCAACTGAAAAAACACATGTCGTCCCGAATGCATCCTCCTCTGCGCAACCAAGAAGGAATTCGCGTCGAACGTCTCGTTCCGTCCCTGCAGTCGTCGCACCTCCTGTTGGCACAGATGTTCCAAGCAATCCAGGTTCATCGAAGCCCCCAAGTCGGAGGCGTCGTTCGCAGACTGGAAAGACTGCCCCAACATTGACTAAAGCTAATAATGTGCCTTCCCATGACGATAATCTTCTGCAGCCACCATACCCTCGCATAGGCTCTGTCCCTCATATTGCATCGATCAAGAACGTTCCACCTCACCTGACTAGCAATTTCACCACTAACAAGCACACTGATGTCGATGCCGTAGTTGAACGTGTAGGCGCAATAGATGCGGATGATCGGTCACATACACCAGGAAGTCATATAGATTGGGCTGGCGATGACGACGATAGTCTGCCTGATCTTGATGATTGGGGAATCACCTCCGTTAAGGTTGCGACCAATGAAAATGGGTTGATCTCTCCACTTGGTGTCAGTGACTTGAGACCATTACCAGACATGATTACAGACACCGAGACTTCTTCACCTCATCGGAAGATTCCTCAATCAACGAATGGTGCCATTGCCGATGAGACCAAACTTACACTACAATTAGTCAAAAGCTTGGATAACGGTAGAACAAACTCAGGTCAGTTTTCAAATTTTTGTTGACTGAAGATTTTGTCGATCCATTACAATGAAGATGATGTCTTTGTGGCGGCACCCATAACCACAACACAAGAACCTCTTGTCAGTGCTCCTGCTTCGGCAAAGGTGTCTCTGTGCCCATCTCTGACTCCAGATGCGCCAAGCGTGACCAGTCAAGCTGTAGTCAAGGAAATCGGGGTTACCGTACCCATTGTTGAAGTTGAGCGAGGATTAGCTGCGTCCGTCCACTCCCCAAATGCAAATGCCGACAAGGAAGACCCGTTTTCAAACTTACTTCCTCGGAACGGTCTCGCTGCTTCTATCCACGCGCCACATCCAGCCGAGATCACAGAATCAAAATCTGTTCCTAGCGACATATCATCATGTTTAAGAGCTTCACCCGAACATGGGACATACAATCGATCTCACGCAAATGGTCGTCCGCCTTCGTATACTCGAGCAGACAATAACAGCCGTCCATCTCGTTCAGGTTATAACACCCCTAGAGGCAGGCTATCTGCTAGGGGTAGTTATCATGCCCGTACCCATTCAACGCCACCTGAGGGAAGTCACACCCGTCGTTCACCTGCTTATCGCCCGGTGCTCACTGGTGATGCCATTTCTCGTCTTGCAAAAACAATAGGCGGTACGACAATCTCACCTGCAAGGGTACCCACCACCAGCGCGGCGCAAGAATAAGCCTGTGTGCACTGCGCTATCCTCACAATCTATTCCATTTTATTTCAAAGTATACTGCGTCCCCTGATATACCCTCTGTCCACTTGGATCTCACTTGGATATTATTTCGTGTATCATCTATCATTCTTTCCGGATGTAAAGTATATTGACGAACCTACGAGTTACCGCGCTGCTTTTTTCTTTCAAAATACACGAGTTCCATTATGCTATCTTAGGGCGCTAGGTGCAGTACAACGGTGATAATAATTAGCTTGAACTGAAATATGAAAGCTCTAATCCAATGGCTTTTATTGGTTTGGACCGGCTTGAGAAGTCGGACACAATCCCAAGACTAACGAGCATGTTCCGCAACCGACCCTCCCACATGAGAGAAATATCCTATGTTGTGTTAGGGATCTGTTGAGTAGAAGAAAATCTTCGTTACTTACATTGTTAGTCGATGCGCGCGCCTTGACAACACCATGTACTTCGTCTTCGAAATCGGTGCCGGTCGAACTAGGTTTCTTGAGCGATAAGGAATCCGCACTTGTATTATGGTCCAGCTCTGCATCCACGGATGGGGAACGTCTTATCCACCACTCCGCACCCATGGTCCACTCGCTCTCGAAACTGTAAACATTAAAATCAAACCGCGATGACAGACAAAGATCCCTGGAGACCTGGGCTGAGTAGGCTCCTGACATGTGACCTAATATAGGATTGAAGAGTGCTGTAATCGTTGTAGGAGGTTGTGAAAGCTGTCCCTTGGCAGAACAAAGCGATGATGACGGAAATGGTACCTGGAACGAAGGTGGAGTAGCGTCCGGAAGCGTTGTGAAACGCAGTCCGATTGATCCTGTGAAAGGGTGTTTCAACAGACGCCCCAGTGTAGAGCGATGAGAAAGACGACTAGCCTCCTAGACTCTTTTCCTTCGCACTTAAATAAATCTCAGCGCCAGCGGAGACACGACCTTTAAGACCACCTTCTACCGCATCTTCCTCATCAACACGCTTTAGACCTGCGCGGGTACCGGCGGGTGAGTTAACATCTGTCACGTCGACCGGTAGGCCAAGCCTTCCGAAGTTGTGAAGAACACGAAAACCCCACATGCCATCCTCTGCACTATAAGAATATTCCGTGCACCATTTGCCAACATCGTGCTGAAGGTTGAACATGACATTGCTCACATCTCCACCTCGACCTGGAAGGCTAGAAGACGGGTGAGACACGGCGGCAACCAGCGCCTGCATTGTAGGTGATATTCTCGTTGAGTATAGAGCGTCTAATCTGCCTGATGGTAGATATAAACGACCGTATAAAAGATAATCTAATATTTCTTTCAGCTGAGGCTGAGGGTCTGTGATAATAATGGCGCGCACCACGAGTATCAACCCTCTCCCCAGCTAACCAGTTTTCATCCTTTCCCTCCGGTTTCCGGGGTTGATCATAGACCTTGAACCTTTCAATCATGTCCTTGAATTGGACATTCCCCGACCCTTTCACATCAAGGTCACAGGAGGTAAATATGTATCCGACGGAGCCATTCAATGAGGGCATGGCAGTCATAGAATATGTGGTTCTGAACAACGAATTAGGAGACTTGGAGATCGATAGATGCAATCCCTTTGGGACCGTAAAATCAAGGATGGCTAAGTATGATGAGCAAGTGGATGTATTTCACAAAAGCTAAAATACTCACCATTAGAGGAACGCGTTAGGTTAGCGTACAAGTTATCTTCATTCCACCCCGTCGCTTTGTAGTAACTGCGGAGGACATAAGAGGCAAAGGGATGCATAAATATAGGCAGGACAAATTAGGGCAAACGCAATTCATAGTCGATCATGAGCTGATCACATACATGTGAAATAAAAGGCTATTCCTTCTATTCTCTCAAACGCAGGAACCTCTATATATAGTAGACTGCTTCAGAGCATCAGCATGTCAGGCCTCGGATAAAACAGTATATTTAATGCGAAATTGTAGTTTACACAAAGTCAAATCCGGTGCAACACACTAGCTCGAGTTGTCTAGAGACATATCAAGCTTGAGAGCGCAGCTGTGCATACAATTTGGATGTCATTTTGACACTTCAAGCACAAATTCAGCGGTCCCAAAAAAGACACGTAGTTTGCTCGTCGCTCTCGACAGAGTCATCGTCTGGACCTTCCCACCATGTCCAAAACTTGACGGGGTTTTCGCCTCGATTTGTTCGATGCAATGTCATGCATCGTTTTCGTCGACCATTCCGACTTAAAGGGGTCGCTTCTGCAGGAACTAAGATCAACATGTTTATAGAACCTGCTTTCTTACCTTCGCTAGATACGATGCACCACTCAAAGTACTTCTGCACGAAGACATGAACATGTTCTAATCTGGGATCGTCTTGTGCTTCGTAATCGTCAGTGTAATGTGGTGTAGGAAACTTCACCATGGGCAGTCGCAATTGCTCTAGCCGAGAGTCAAACAAAGCAAAAGATACACTCCTACAGCAATCATTCAAAAAATACCACTACAGACGTTCCACATAGATGACTTACCTTGATTGAGCGTTGTTTGACAAAAATGATGCACATGTCAAAGCATGCGTAACCAACGAGAGGTAAGAAGATAGAGTCCAGCTTGACCTTGACCTGTCATCGTCATCTCGGTAAAGGCAGAATTACATGACTAAAAACACCCGATACTGAAGAGCACTCACTAGTCAGGAAATATATAGAGGGTTCGTGTAAGATAATGAGAAATGGGGTGGCAGCAAGCGTAGTCTGGTTATTCAGCCATGTATTCGTTTCCGGATGTGGGCTGCGGGAAACAGTAAACAATGAGAGAAGGTAACACAAATGCGCGGGGGAAGGTGGGTAGCTGAAGGCTTCAAGTCAGCAACTGGAGGTTCGATGTATAGTCAATGCCACTCACAAAAGCTGTACTCTGGATGATAAAGAGGTAGTGCTTCCATGACCGGAGTTTTCTTTGAGCCATTCATCGTTATAGTGTTGAAGCGTAGCCTTCAGACTCTGACGCGACGAAGAAATAAGGATGGCTTTGCCAGGTCCAACGATTTCGGAGATGGATGATAAGCACAAATAGATTGGAGCTGAAGGATGATAGTCTCCAGTTATAAGTAGACTACTGAAAGGAGGGAGAGATGGGCCACATTGAGGGAACAAGGAAGGCATTAAACTAGTTACTTGACAGCACCCAAGTTTATAACGTTAAAGTCGCGGACAATCAAACACGACAAAAATATACAACCAATTTTGGAAGGCCGAATGATCTGTGGAACCTGTATTTTAATATATAATTTGGGCTTCAATAAGTATAATTCCACGAGCTGATTTTTCCAATCCATAGGTTGGGATGATATCGATCTTCAAAAGTTGGCGGTCCCCGTAGAAAAATCAGGAAAAAATATGAAAAATAGCAGAATCGATAGCTTCTGATTATCTGAGTATGAATCTGTGAAAAAAATCAAGGATTCCATGAGTGGATCCTCCAGTAAAAATTAGACAAACGTGCGACCTGATCTACTACTCTTGCCTATGGCACATGAGCAATGACAGAAACAACAGTGCAACATCTCAGGCCTTCGAAAACAAAAGCCTGTGACCAGCTCCTGCGCTGTCACCCCACAAGTGATAGATCTCCACACTGTCAGTGATGTCCAACTCCCTTTGGCCTCTGCCTCAACCCTTGCTCGACTCTAACCTGCATTAGTGCCCATTAGACTCTCGCTTGTCTCTCTGCACTTGGCCTTGTGGGATAGGAGTATCCTGCATTGTTGAGCATGCCCTTACACAGACCTTCCTTACTCAGTGTCTCACTATGTTCCAGACCAAACCCATAACCTTTCAGCTCGAGAGTTCCTGGGTTGCCTTTGCTGCCTCATACTTACAGAGTACTGCCTTTGACCACTACACTGCCTTGCTCTGGTTCAACCCCTGCAACCCTGTACTCTCTAACTGGCTTGCATTCACCCAGGAGTTCTCCAGCAAATTCAGAGTATTTGACACTGTGGCTGAAGTGGAGGAAGATCTCCTCAACCTCCAAATGTGCAACAACAAACAGTTCACCACTTGTGTCATTTGATTCAAATGGGAAGCCTATGAGACAGGCTGAAACTATAACACACTCCAATTTTCCCTCTGTTGCATTCTTCCCCAATGGATCAAGAATGTCCTCCACCTTGCATCCAAGCAACCCATGTATGAGAGTTACAATGCTCTTGTTACACAAATTGACCAACATTATTGGGAAGATTGGAGTGAGAATATGAGTCCCCAAACCACCTGGAATGCCTCTGGCAACTCCAACTGGCAGCCTGGAGCAGCCAATGGCAATCAAAGCCCCGTTCCCACTCCCCCAACCAACCCTGCCAACCCTGCCCCCCATTTCTCAGGATGAGGCCTGACCAATGCTCTACACCTCCTGGACCCTGATCCCCCACCCAACTCAATACTGCTGACATCCACAATGCTCTAGGGCCCTGGAATGCCAACCCCAAGACTCCCCAAGACCCTGACAGCACACTAGATGACCTAGATGATCAAGAGGCCCTGTGCACTAACTGGGTTAGAAATGGACCCTGGATTGACATAGCTCTGGAAGTCCAGAAATGATGCCAAAAGGAAGGTGCATGCATTCTGTGCAGAGAATAGGAACACTTCATCAACAAGTGCCCCAAACAACTAACTATGGGCCATGCTGTGTGGACCCTTGACAAAGAAGACTATGGCTATCACTTTACAGAAAATACCCAGTGGTCTAGATCCTGACAATGCACTAGACCATAGATCAGATGTCAATGTTTCCTCTGCTCTGGCTATGCTCCTCTGTGCAACAGCATTCTCTCTGGATACCCTCTCAGTACATCTCTCCTTGAAACCCTCCCAAACCCTCCTTCTCTGCACTATCCTACCCTTTTCTGCCAACCCCATCAACACTCTAGTCAACAGTGGCACAACGGACAACTTCATTGACAAATCCCTGGTGGTGCTTACCCTGCAACCCCCACAACACCTCCCCATCCCCATCTACTTAAAGCTCTTTGATGGCATCCCCACCTCCACTGGAGATATCACCTACTATATGGAAATGCTTGTTACTTTCACCAATGGGCAATAACCAAATCTATAACTATTTGTTACCAAGCTACACCCCTCTGCACTCCTCATTTTGGGATTCCCCTGGCTCTGCACCACCAGTCCCCCCATTGATTGGCCTAGTTTCATTTTCCACCTTGACTGGACCAATATAGTCACCCACACCCCTGTCCCCTTCAATGTTCCCCTCCTCCCTGTCACCCTGAATAACACCACTAACACTCCTCAAACTCCTCTGGAGCTCTGCTTGCAGTCCATGTGCTCATTCATCATCAATGTCCAACTCAGTGACTCTTCTAAGGCTGTTCCAGCACTCATCAACAGTGGTGCCTCTGGAATCTTTGTCAGTGACCATCTTGACTTCCCCCATGAATTCCTTGACAGTTCTTTGCAACTCCAACTCTTCAATGGGACCCCTACCTCTACCAGAATCACCAAGTTCCATCTGAGCTCTCTCACTCTCGAAAACAACCTAAAATTCCCAGTTCATTGATAAGACCATACAAGCACTAAATACTGAATTCCCATTTTATGCTATGTTTTTGAAGACTTCCAGATTTCTTGTTTTTCTTGATTCTTGGTATTTGACATTTGGCAAGACTTGGAAACTTTCAGAATTCCCAGTTTAGGTGTGATGCAATGATTACCTGATCTAGTCATGTGAGGCCTAGACCTCAGCCCAAAAACCAATGATTCCCTATTATTTTTGGGGTGCCCGACTTAGCAAAGTCCCTGCCAATAATGCTTATTTTGGCAATATGTAATGGCCTCTTTATTTTTTCTTGAGTTCCATTTCTAATAATGTAGCTACCTAATAACAATCATCTTACTTATCATTTCAAGTGGCAAAAATTAGATAGACTTTGGGTTAGTTATTCTCACCAATCATTCCAGCTGACTCACTTGAGGTCAAGGGAATTTTACAGTTACTGACTTCTTTTGGCTTTATTATTTTTACTTACTATAACTACTGGCATATTTCTGTAAGGGGACGACCCTACATGGGAACTCCACTCTATTTGGGCCTAGCCTTATGGATGTACTAGACTAGCCACCTGTCTTCTCCTGCTCCATCCCTGTCGAGTATTAGTCACCTGATATAGACACAGACTCTACTCTCCACTTAGTTGTATTGATTATCTCATGATTACTCATCTTAGTCATAGTGCTTAGCATACCCAGGCCACTTACCACATACAGTATTAGTTATAGCATAGCCATGGATGTAGTATATAAGCTGGTCGCAAGGATAGAATATCCTTTGACTGATCAATAACAGCATTCCCCAGGTCTATCCAGCAAATCAACTGTGAGCTCCATAGCATTTTCTGACTCTGTCTCTGCTTAGCTTGACCCTTGTCTGCTGCTTGCCAGTCTTAGTACTTGCCTGCTGCTCACTTGTCTCTTGGCTTTTGTGTTGCATGATAGGAGTATCCCACACTGTTGAGCGTCCCCTCACAGTTTTCTATATGGACCATCAAATATCAGCTCTTTGTTATTAGCCTCAGACTACAGATTTCAAGTCTAGTGACTCTAAAGCATCAACTTCTGCTCCAACATTACCTCTATTAGAATTAGTGCCCCTGCTGCTCTTGTTCAGTGCTAGCTTAGGGCATTATTTTATCAAGTCTTTGTCATTCACTAGCATCTACAGCTAGTTCTGTTTGTTATAGCTTTTGTTGCTAATGCCATTATTGTTATAAACTTTAGTGCTTGCTACTAAAGATTGCATATTCCCCCCATCACCTAGGTCTAGTATCACTAGCACCAATTCTAGCAACCATTGTTATCAATTGCTATGACTTTTGTTATCCAAATCTGTCAACTCAATGCTAGTGACCTATCATATGTTATAGGATGCTAATGAGTTCTCTGGAACCTAGCTCGGCTTGTAACTCTCATTATAAAAAGTCTGTCACTATTTCTCTTACCAGATCACTAATTGTTGTGTTATTTGCATAGCACTCAAGTGACAGCAAATGTCATCATTTTGGAGCCCACCACAAGAGTTGTACAAGAGCAAGATTCCTCCAGAAACTCATGCTCAAGCTTTTCATCATTTGCATTTTACTCCAGCTCCCAGGCAATTTAATCCCTTCATTGATACTTCAACTCCTGACCCATCATCCCCAACCCCAACCCCAGCATCTTATAACTTTGCCAACAAACTTAGCACTGCCCAGAACTCCTTATTCATAGATGAATAGACAAACAGTTTTTAGAAAGCCACATACTTAACTTCCTTAGCACCCCACTTTCACCATTAATGCCTCTAGAGTCTCTCACTTTCTTTCCAGAACTATATCTGCTACCTGCCTCCCCAGTTCAATCTCCCATATCAAACTCAACAACTGTAATGACTGACAAAGATTGCCCAGTCTGTTGTGTGCACATGCTGCCATGCAACAACTCAAGTGCCCTGAAATGGGATGAATCATGTTCTTGTGAACTAGCAGAATATTTTTGTGAACTGGAAGATTTGTTTGGTGACTGTGGTATTATTGATGAAACCCAGAAAAAGGATTATGTGGCTTACTATGTCTCATACAACATGGCAGAAACATGGCTTGGCATTTCTGAATTTGGAAATTCATTCTTACCCAGAGGCACAGCCAATGAATGTCTTTACACATATTAAGAATGAAAAATAGCAGTTATGAAGCTTTATTCTGGAGCAGAAAAAACAGCACAATATATTCTTGGCAACTTGGAACATTTGGTGACACAGACTTTTTCTAGTGGCCTGGCAACTCTGGGCAGATTTCCAGATTATTATTGCAACTTTCAACAAATTGCTAGGTGGCTTTTGGCAAATAGCAAACTCTACAGAAACAAGAGAAGACACTTCTTTTAACAGGATATCCCAACATTTCTATAGTCAAAAATCATTTGTTGGCTTGAAATCACTATGCCTGATCACCATCCAGATGACCCTTATAAAGTCAATAATGTATTTGAAGGTGCCAAATGGGTTTTGAAAAGAACTGACACTAGTGCTGCCAAATCTGCCACTCTTGATCAGTCTACCACCAACTGCCCAGGTATTGTTCCTACCATCATCACTACACTTACCATCAAGCCTGAACTTGCTGAATCTGCCACCACTGCTATTATTGTCAAAGCACTTAAGTGTTTGGAGGCTTTACTCAGCACTGGTGTTGCTAACTGCCCCCATACATATTCTGATGAATGCCACTTCTGTGGAGAGAATGGTCATACTATGGTTCATGGTCGTTGCCTTCAGTTGGAATTATATATCCAACAGGAAAAATGCCATCAAAATGCCAAAGGAAAGGTAGTCTTACCATCCAGTGCTATAATACCCAATAATCCTGGTAAACACTTATACATGGAGCATATAGATGAATGGCATAGGCATAACTCTGGATAGTTGGTAACAGGCAGACTATCAGGTAATGCAAACTAGGATGCAGAACAGGCATCACACCAGACTTTAGTATATAAAGTCTTACATTTGGATAGTAATGGACCTAGGCCTCTCTTTCAGGAAGAACATATAGAATCTTTGGAACAGGAACCAATGGCTCTAAAATGACCTGATTTTTCTGATGGTGTGGAGGTATCTCATGCCAAAGGATATTGCTTTGCCACCCCAGCACCAACACCTGCTGTTAATAACCCCACCTCCTTGGTTGACAAAGCACTAGATCAGACTTCTATACTAGCAACCTCTAGCGACTTGGCACTAGCATCATCATCACATTCTACTAAGGTAAACAAAAAAGCCTCTTACAACCAGCCACCTTTGCACCCTTTCTCTGGAATCCCTCACCATTACATGCCACCCAATACTAGGAACTTTGCAGCCCCAGATAGGCATCAAGATGGAGCCTATAGAACAATGCCTTCAATCTATGACATCAAGCAAACCAAGGCTGTGTTCAATAGGATTTTGCAAACTAAAGTTACCATTTCAATTGGAGAATTGTGTTCTCTTTTTTAGACATTCAAAACCAGTTTAAGAATGCAGTAACACTCAAACAAAACATTGCTACTAATGTCATTAATAATGAGGGGCATGGTGGCTCAGCTGGCACCATCACATCCCAAAGTGGGTCACATGACCTGCAAGTGCAAGGTTGGGGTTTTGACTCTGGCTGAGTGCGCCTGTGTGGAAAACACCTTAGACACCACGTGGGTTCTTCAACGCCGCCGGGAAGCCACCGCCTGCACGTGTTTGACTAGGCAGGCTTTGTTGTGCAGGCCGACCAGGACCGACCAATCAACACGTGATACAATGAGGCACGGTGACCACCATGCTCATGACCAGATGGGAAAAACAGACGGTTTCCCCAGTGCAATGGATTTGGGAGAGGGCTAAGGTCTTTGCTGACCAAGCGGGTCATAGTATGGGTAGGCATGAGAATAGGATGTCAATAGTTCGATCAGGCTGC
>JABFYK010058594.1:0-11771 GCA_018849495.1 Termitomyces sp. T123_Mx157 | reverse complement strand
ATGACTAAGCAGAAGATAGAGTCCATGTCTACATCAGGTGACTAATACTCAACAGGGATGGAGCAGGAGAAGGCAGGCGGCCAGTCCAGTACGTCCATAAGGCTAGGCCCGAATAGAGTGGAGTCCCCAAGATAGGGTCGTCCCCTTACATCACCCCCCCCCTCAAGGTTCGTCGACCCGACGAACAGCTGTGGCATTCAAGATGCTCTTCCCCGTCCCCGATAAGGCCGGCTACGACGTGCAACGGCTGGTTCTGCCCCCCTGGAGTAATGTCCGAAGGCATATTGGATTATCGGGGTTGATGCGTCAGGCGCTGGAGTAGAGAGGGTCATAGGAGAAGTCGTGTCCATTTCCGAAGCTGGAGTAGCCCCAGTGTGAATGCTCAACATCGGCAAGCCCGGGGGGAGAGATGGGTTTTGCCGGGTAGTGGGGGTAGAGGCCATGGCGGCGGTTCTAGATGCCATTGCAGGAGCGCTAGAAAAGAGTGCTCTGGGCCTGGTAGGAATAGGGGTGGATGATGCGGGGTCTCCCGAAGGTGCCGGCGCAGCAACTGCTGGCACGACATTGCCTGAGCATCGCTTCCGCGGTATGCGGACTCGCTTCTTAGCTATCCACTTTTCAATGACCACAAGGGCCTCTCCAATCTGCTGATTAGAGCCCCTGATAGAGACAAACTGGCGGTCTCCTCCTGCCAAGCCAACTGTAAAGGCCGCCAAGCAGGCGCCGGAGATATCGAGGGTTTGTTTAAGGCCCTGCCCCTGATGACCAACCACGTGCACAACGAGAGAGTTGGGGAGTTCAAGTGCGCACTCAAAACGTGGGGTATGACCATCCGTAGGAGGGAGGTCCTGAGCAAGGGGGATGGTCAGGGGAGTACTAGAGGTAGGGCGCGATACATGTCGAGGGATATGAGAGGTGGTCATGGTAGGAGGTTTGGTGGAAGGCTTGGGCTTCGGCTGCCCAGGAGGAGCCACCCATGTGGCCGATCCCTTGGGAACCCGGCAGCCACCCATACTAGGCTGTGAAGCTGTTTGGGCAGTGGCCACGGTGGCCTGGGGAGTGGGCATGCGAGAGGCCTCGAGTGCCACTAGTCTGCGTTTGAGCCCCTCGATGTGAGTTAGCAGTCTCATAATAGAAGTCATGGGGTCAGGCAAGCCAGAGGGCGAGCCAGCAGGGGAGAAAGATGACATAGAGCCTATAGAGGATAGGGTGAGGTCAAAGATACATGTTAGGTTGGATGTCGTGGGCTAGAGGTGCGGATGACGTAGGGACCAATCAAGATGTGAGGGCAATGCTCATGATGCAGGATACTCCTATCTGGCAACGCAGAAGCCAAGAGCCAAGAGAGCGGCAAGAGAGTACTAAGATGGTTGAGCGGCAGACAAGGGTCGAGGCAAACAGAGACAGAGTTGGATGACGCTATGGAGCTCACAGTCGATTCACTGGATAGACCTGGGGAATACTGCTATTGATCAGTCAAAGGATATTCTACCCTTGCGACCGGCTTATATACTACATCCGTGGCTGCACTATGACTAATACTGTATATGGTAAGCGGCCTGGGTATGCTAAGCACTCTGACTAATATGAGTCAGCAATGAGTAATCAATACAACTAAGCGGAAGATAGAGTCTGTGTCTACATCAGGTGACTAATACTCGACGGGGATGGAGCAGGAGAAGGCAGGCGGCCGGTCCGGTACGTCCGTAAGGCTAGGCCCAAATAGAGTGGAGTCCCCAAGATAGGGTCGTCCCCTTACAGTGTTTTGCAAACAACTGGAATAATTGTTTCCCAGCAAATGCCACAGAAGCTGGATGATCAGCCAAACAACTGAACAAGAGAAACTCAGAGGGCCGGAATGTTTCTTAGGCCAATCTGCAGGATGTTCATCAGAGAAAAGACTCTTCACTTTCACTTGTCATGACTTGCTTTGATACACATTTGAAATGTTGTGGCTCAGGTGCCAGGTGCTTCCTTATCAATATGCTACTGCTACTGACATTCCCAATTCTTGTGCCATGTTACACTATACATCCATAGGTAAAGTCATCCATCACTGGTACACAAATTATTATGATCAAATATTTTCTAGACAATCAATGCTGTTGATTATGGGATTGAGCAGCACTACTTATAACAAAATCATCCTAAAATATTGTGATTTTATCTTTGATGGCATTACTACCTATACTCCAGATCTCGGGTCCACTATACTTTCAATGGCCAATACTCAACAATATCATCTAGGTGCCATCACCCTATGAAATTCATAGATGAAAAACATGGAATAGAATCAGAATCTAGGTAAGCTAGAGCATGGATACTACTGCTGCATCAAGGTCAATGCTGGAGTCCACAATCATGTCATCATATGTGAAGTTTTGATGAGATCTGCGGCACGTTCTGCGATTGCATAAACAACTGCTTGGAAATGAGCTCCAAATGGAAATGGCTGATAGAAAATAGAAATTCAGAGTACGAAAGATGGATGGCCGTGAGTACGCACTAAAACAGAAGCATCAATGATGCGCAAGCCTTGGGTACCTTTGACCTTCAGATCTGGGCCAACAACCCCACTTCTATCGTCGGTTTGTGATATCCTCGCCGTACCAGCGGCGTGATTGAAGCTTGATGCAAAGTTCCTGATGTACATCTCGATTGCGGCATCGGATGTTAGGTTTGCTGAATCAACATAAGGTGCGCTGATGTATCCTCCCCATGCAGGAGCTTCAGAAAAACGTTGAGCCGCTTTCAAGGCTTCCATCATAATCGAGAGGTCGATGTCCTCAGTCAACATATTCGGGTCAATGAGCGGTTGCACGAAGGGATCAATCGATGCAAGTTGCACAGATCCACCTATATTAATGCAGTTTTCAGCGAAGTACCGCTGTGATCAAATAACGAGGCTGACGAACGTGATTCTGGAGCTGTCATGGCAACGAACATGGAAAGGTAATTTCCTGTTGTAGGTGGTGCCTGAGTGAATGACAGGAACGAATTCTGAAAACAGAAGGTTGATTCAAGCCTGCTCATAACCACAATGTACCGCACGACTTGCCCCAAAGGTTAATTCAAAGTGCGGGGTAGTAGGACCACTGGCAGGATCCTTTCTACCTTTCAAGATACTTGACGATTCTGGCAGGCGGAAGAAGCCGATGTTATTAGCGCCGGGGTTATTGGCAAGTGGTCCTTGACGGGTCGCGTTATATTCAGCAATTGCCATCTGCAAGATATCCGGAGAGTGATTGAGTTTATCATAAGTGTCCTGGCTGTTAACAGACCACTGTAATGCAACAAACGGGTGGTCGAACATGTTTTTCCCTACATCGGGAAGGTCTACGATCGTCTTGATACCGAGTTTTTGTAGGCTGTGCTGGTCCCCAATGCCCGACAACATCAGGAGCTGAGGGGTTCCGATAGCACCTGATGCAAGTAATATTTCCTTCAAAGCAGTTACAGTATAGGTTCGGCCTGAAGGAAAGTAAGTAAGTAGCATTAACATAGAGGAATCTCAATGAAGCAAGAAACACCCACTTCGACCTATCTGGGAAACCTGGACTTTCCTAAAGATAGGTGTATTGTCCCTACGACCAGCGTGGATTAGTTTTGTTACGTGAGTGTTCAAAAGAACATCAACATTTGACCGCTGTGACAAGATAGGTGTCAGGAATGCTGTGGCCGCGCTGCTACGATCGCCGTTCCCAATAGTAGACTGAAGCGTACCTAAAGAGATCTTATTGATTAAAATATCGCAGTACAAAACAACATCATTTTAGTTACCAACTCCGAGAGGGTTTCCCGAATTCATATCCACATTCAAAGGAAAATATGAACTCAGTTCGACTGTCGTGTTGAGAACAAGGGAATCGATAAGAAGTTCCATTGCCGGCAGGCTAGTCAAAAGAGGTCCCTTAGTCCCATGGAGTTCTGGATTTATTTGACCGGTTGTATTGTGCTTGTCAGCGGGGGCTGTCAGTGTCTCCGACTAGAAATAACGAATGCATTGATTACAGCATGTTCGCGTCCGAAACCAAGATATACCTTAAGGAAATAAGGGAATATATTTCTCCATGACCAGCCCTCGTCACCAGCAATACGTGCGAATTCGTCCCAGTCATCAGAAGAGCCACGCGTATAGAACATATAATCTCAATGCATCATGATAGATCCAGCTCGCTGCGAGTTTGAACAATCGACGTACTAATAGAACTACTGCCTCCGAGAACGTGGCCACGGGGTAAGGGGATAGAGCGGTTGTTGAAACCAGCTTGCGCAGTCGTGGTGTAGTTCCAGTCAAACTTCGTTTGAGTCGTTTCACTGGCAAAGTAAGGAACCTTGATCAAGTCGTCGTTGGAAGTAACATATCTGAACAAAAAACATTAGTTTGCATTCCTAGGGAAAGCGCGAGAACACGTACGACCCGCCCGCTTCGATAACAAGGACTCGATTCCCCACACTTTCTGTCAGACGATTTGCGAGGACGCTACCAGCGGTCCCGCCTGAAAATGTAGAGTGAACAATCGGTCAGGAATAATTGAAATACTTACCGCCAACTATAACGTAGTCATATTCATGCACTTCAAGGTCTTGAGGTTGATCAAATAGTAGAGCATGGACAAACCCTAGTGATAAAGCCACGATGAACAGGGAGAACTGCATGCTTCAATAGCGAACATGGTATCCATAGAACCCGGAGTTATATACGATCGGGTCCCGGTTATTTAAATGGCTCGCAATAAGAATCCGAAGTCAGATATTTCAAATTCCGAGTTTTGCGGAGTGAATTCTCTCAGCGCTGCGAAGCACTGAGCGCGGACCAACTATTGTATTAAGGCATTGGTTGCGAAACTCGCCCAACTCGGCCCTGATGCGCTCGCCTCTTCCAATGAGATGGAACCTGGTGAGGTGAAAAAGCATAAACAAGTCGTTCTATGTAGTCTCGTCTCAAGTCGGTTCGGAAAAATTTGCTTCAAGTACTACTTGGCCTCAGGCCGTGAGCCGAGCCAGCTTGGCCCGTGGCCTTATGGGAGTTATGCCAATGGGTTAAAAATAGTACATTATGCAAAGAATGCAGCGGTAGAAGTGCCATCACCGTTTGTTTATCTACAGCATGGTATGCGCTGGAAGCACTTCTGATAGAAATTCTACAAAGAATTCCGCTCGCTGTTGCGTATTCCTGGATCATTAGATTCCCAGGCCGGGACCAGCTTCATGAGACTTGAACCTATAGAATTGTGGGTTAAAAATAGTACTTACTATCATTTTATGATAATTGATATAGTGCCATCACCATTTTTTACAGCATGGTACGCTCTGATGGGAATTTGCGAAGAAAGGAACGAATGTCGTGCTGGCTGTCACAATTCTGCACGATCAGTTTCTCATGTGGAGCCTCAGGACTTTTCTGTTGATAGAAACCCAGCCGGGGCCCAGCTTGATGAGAAATGAACCCACAGCATTATGGGATAGAATAGTAAACATCAGAATATCATGGTGCCATCACCGCTCATTTGAAGCATGGTACGCCCTGACACGAATTTAGAGAAAGGAACGAATGTCGCGCTGGTTGTCACCATCAAATTGCCATGTGGAGCTTCAGGACTTCTCTGCTCATTTTCATGTAAAAATGTTACAATATTGATAGCTACCTCCACTAACAACTAGCTGAGGTTGTATCGATAAGGACACCCCCCGGTAGACCTAGTAAGAGAAATGATGAAAGTAGTTATGAAAAACAAAGGAGTAGTCAAACGATCAAGACTAAATGAGGGAAGGTGCAAGTGGGGTAGCATCAAAAACCCTTTAGGGAGACCTTGCCACTACTACGGGCAAAGTGTGGGTGCTGGAGAAATTGAAGGCCAACACCCCTGGCAGCATGCGTTGAACATGACCCCGGATGAGCCTGCCAAGCCAAATGGGGGCTAAGTACGTAGATGTGAAATGGTGTCTCAGGAAAGTCATATTTGAGTTCTTCGGTGTATGGATACAAAGTTGGATGCCAGAAATGCAGACTGTATTCTCAGGGCTGTGGTTTCAGCTAAACACAAATTTCTCCATGCAACAAAGATCCTTCACATGGATATATACTTTTATTTTGTACACTTGACAGTAGATCAATTGATTAGTTCTACATGACTATCACAGATTCCAAATAAGCACATGGATGAGGATTACCTTTCCTGGGGGGAAATGCTGTGAGTTTCACTTGGACACAAATTTCCCCATGCAACAAGAATCCTTGATATTACTGCATACTGTAAACATATCAAATTCCAGTGGTCACTTGGGTGGTCACTGGGGGACAATATCATCCCTGTGGTACTGGTAAACTTCCTTCACTCTACATGGCACAGGAGGTGCAAGAGTCCCTCCAATAGGAGAAGTTATGAGGATGACAAGTATCCTTAGTTTTCAGTAAATGGGCAACTTGTTTTACTACAAGCAGCAGTCTTGCAGCTCATGATGCACAGTACATAGGCATAAGTCAAAAGCAGTCTATTGATTCATGACAACATTGTGAAAAGTAAGGTCAATAATCCTTACATTACATAATAGACAGGTAATATGGGCAGCACTAGAACATGCTGCTATATGTATGCAAATAGTAATTGGTGAATTAATACAAGTGTAGCATCAGGTTACTTTGTCTGAGGAAGGCTTTTACAGGAAACTCCATTACATACCCCCCTTCAAGACCATAAACAGTCTCAGATGAAGAGGAGGTTACTCATGAGCCAGTAGAATAAAGTGGAGGGTGGTATTCAGCATCCTACACATGAGTCTGCACTGGAGTGATCTTACAATTCCTCTACATTTTAGAATAGTGTAAAACTGATAAGTTCTACACAGTATTTGGGCTGAAACATCTGTCAGTATGTTTGCCCAACATGTGCTACCATAAGCATCTTGGTCATATTCACTCTAGCCATGTTGTTGACCATGCAATGAACCATTTTATTAGATGTTTTATATGTCCCTCTTATCCATTGACTTGGAGCCCTCCTTGTCAACCTGCACAATACTGACTTACTGCTCAGACATGGCAGTAGCCATGTCACTAGGAGTGACACAACTTTATTGACTCTGGTACTGGGGCACTCTAGAAGAGCACCACTATTTCAGTCAATGGTCCTGGTTGGGGCCTAGCTGACATGAATGGTTGGGTTGGAATACTAGGTTCACCACCTCACTAGTGGATGCTGCTACTGGTTGGATAGCATTCAAGGCCTATGACTGCAGGTGTATCAAGTTTGCCAGAGTGAAATGGGGTTCAAGTGATGATGCCAATGCACTAGACAAATTTCCAAGTGTTAAGAGAAGGGATGGCAAAGGGGCAGGAGAACATGAGAGAACATGCAAGAGGGGCACAGAAACCTTTTCAGGTCCACAGAGATGCACACAATGCACCAAACACAGGAAGACACAAGCAGTAGTATTGACAACAGTAAAGGAAATTCATGGAATGTCATATTTATGGAATGTCATGGAACTAAATCACAGTGTATGTACATGTTAGAATTAGAAGGGGAGTCATGTGCAGATATCCTGACTACTTTCAAATGAATTAACCCAGGTAGAGCTGGTGCAAACCAAAACAGAATCAATGTTGGCAGGGTAGGGCACTACAAGTGCATGTTCATACATTGTAATGGAGCTTGCTTTGTGTTGTATGCTATGTGTTCAGCAGAGTTCTCTGCATTGTAGTAGAAATGAACAATGTTATGTCCATAACAGCTCCACAGAGGTGTTACAGTGTGTTGTTGCTAACACCATCAGTGGATGGGCTTGACCACCCCTCTAAACTGTGCTGAATTCTTACATTGTGTGATTCTACACAGTATCAGTGGATGCCAACAAAAGCTATATAGCCATTCTATTGCCAACACAACCATTGTGTATGATTTCTGTTGGAATGCTGCTCTGTTGTCAAGCTGCTTCTGTTGCAAAGCAGTCCATCTGGATTGCATGTCTGGTGGAATCTGTTGTAAAGCCAACACAACTGTTGTGGATCATTTCCATTAGAATTCTGCTCCATTGTAAAGCCACTTCGATTGCAAAAGGAGTCCATCTCGACCACATGTCCAGTGGAATCTATTGCAAAGCTGATGAAATCTGCAAAAGACTTACTACTGGAACCTAGTTTGGAGACTGTAGAGTAAATCTCTTATCATCCATTGCAAACCTGGTAAAGAGACAAATGGGAATTTGTCTATGTACAATCTCAGTGCTGGATGCCCATTTGTCACTTTGTTGTATATTATGTTGCCAGGATGAGGGTGTAATGAGACTGATCTCTGTCATGTGTCCTGTCAATCCATGAGCAGCTAATTAGGGAAGCAACCCTATCCCCTAGGGGGAGTGCACTGATCTCTATACCAGTCCCACCCTTGCCAGGCCTAGCCTCTGGGGTTTGGCACTCACCATCCCTGGGGCTGCCTGGCCCTCTCTTACTCCCTTTCTGTCTTGGCACCATCACCTGACAGGTCAGCTGGTCTCTGGCCTCTGGGACCCACTCTATGTGTTATATTGTAAGGGAACTGGTCCTTGGACTGTCCCAACCCTAGCTCAGCTTAGTCTGTGAGTACTGGCATCCTATCTAGCCAGGCTCCAGACTGCCAGGCCCTATCTTATTCCTCTTCCATCTTGGCTCCCTGGCCTAATGGGTATATCAGACTTGGTGTCTGATGTATTGTTGTCTATCAATGATCCTAATACTACTGGACCCAATTAGTCAATATGTCATAGTCATCAGCCTCTGACATAGTCATAGGTACTTAGTCATACTTAGTAGTCCTGTAGTATATAAGGCAGACTTGGGGCTAGACTAGCCCCAGTCTGGACTAGCATGGCTCTCAGATTTATTCAGTAGCCTAACTGTGAGCTTGGCCAGTGCTGCCACTCATCTCTGCCTTGCCCTCTGCCTTTGCCTCTTGTCAGATGCCCATCCCTTGCTTGCCATGCCCTGGGCCAGCCCACTCATTGCTCATCTCCTGACAGGAGTGTCAGGTTGTGAGTGGCAGGCTTGGCTTGGACCATCCATGACCAATGTCCCCTCACACATACTTAGTCACACCTTTGTCTTGGCATTACTCATTGCCAATTATTGTTGCTCACCTTACTCCTATTACAGACCAGCCTGTTTAGTCCATAGCTTGTAATCAATGGCCCCCTCTTAGTCATTTGGTAGTAGTCATCATACTAGCCAATGTAGTATATAGGAAGGACCTGGGGACAGAATATCCCCAGCCCTAACAATAGCACCACTTCTGGGTCTATTCACTAGTGGGACTGTAAGCTTGGCCAGTGTGGCCCCTTGCCTTCTGCCTTGCCCTCCTCCTTTGCCTCTTGCTGGATGCTTGCCCCTTGCTGCCATGCCTCAGGCTGGCCTGATTGTCACTTGCTTCTTGACAGGAGTGTCAGGTTGTGAGTGGTGGGCTTGGCTTGGACTATCCATGGCCAACATTCCCTTACAGAGGGTTCAAATCCTTTGCTTGACAATTATTTACTGGTGCTTTTTTTTCTCTGACTCCACCAGCTAAGGCTTAGGCAGAGCAAAGACTGAGCTGTTATGGCTCAATGGCTTTGGATGCTGGGTATTTCTTCACACACTACATCTGTCAGATCCCTTGCTTGTCATCTCTTCTGAGAGATTACCATTTTTCCTTACCCAATATTTCTTTTGCCATTGGCTCTAGTAGACATAATTTGCCTTCAGCAGATCTGGTAGCAGCTTCTGTTGCAGTGTATTCATTCTTGTGGGCAACAACATGGTATTCTACTGTGACATCTACTACCTTGAAGGCCTGTGTGTAGCTTGCACTTTCCTATATGCCATCAAGCCATTGCTCTCAAATTTGGAAATTGTAATCTTAACAGATAACCCCAATGCTGCTGACATGTTTAGCTCCCCTCATGCACAACTGCTATACAACCCCTTGCTGGAAGCAATGGCAGACATGCACATTCCAAAATCAGTCCACCTCAAAGTTTTTCACATTCCTGGCAAGGAAAACATCATTGCAGACCACCTTTCCCTTCCCATGGTAACTGCCTCCTAGCAATTGATTTGATTCCAGCTCTGACCATAAGCCTATCCAAACCCCCTCATGAACTGCTAGAGGCAGCCAAGTTATGATCACAGACCCTTTCAGGTCCAGGCAGCCTGTAAGAGAAGCCTGGACCACTGAGCATCCATACTGCAGACATGCAAATTTGGTGCAGCTATAGCAGATGGCACATTCAAAAACTATATCTTGACACTAAATTCTTACCTCCTGCCCCAATAGAAAAGAAACTTTGATGAGAGACAATTTGTCCCTTATTATTGACAGCTTGCACAACTCCTAGTTGCATGACAGTAGGTTGTTTGTAGCTATGGTGACTACAGGCTTTTATAGATTTCTGAGCTTTGGGAAAATGACTCAACCCAACAACATCAAACTACACAATGATTGGAAAACAACAAAGATTTGGTCAGTTCACTACAATGCTGACAAATATGAATTCCTCCTTCTAGCTCACAAAGCAGATCTTTTCTTTATAGGGAATGAAATCTTGATTTGCAGACTTGCCTACCATACCAATTTTTGGTGTCAATTTGTTCCTAAACTTAGGAAACAAATTTTTCCTAATGTCCCACAATCTATAGCTTGCTAGTTCAGGCAAAACACTGACCTGGGATTTCTTCATCAACAGACTGCCAATTATTTCCTGCTTGCATAGCCAGTCAATCAATGTGCACTGGCACTGTAACATTCCTGCTCAAATTGGGTCAGCCCTCACATATCATTCAAGCCACTGGCAGGTGAAAGTCCAATACTTAGCAGAGATGTATAGACATGCATTGGCCTCCCTTGCTCTAGGCATGTGAACATGTGAGTTGACTCCCTCTAGATTGCTTGGCAGTGAATGTGTTGGGTGTTGTGGTCTGGAAGTGCTTGGTTGGATTTGTTGGCTTTTCAATCAAGTCTGTTCCCCTTCTAAGAACTGCCTGATCTTGACTGGCCCATATTTCTTGGTATCTCCAGCTTGACCTAAGTCTTGCATAATAAGTGATCAAATAAATGCAAATAATTTCTCTGATAATGTGGATAGGACTGCTATTGACTTCAGGAGGTCTTTAGTAACTTCTGCTGCATCAAAGGCACCATCAATCTTGTTGGATATTGCATCAACAGTTTTTGTGCAAGGTTTGGACAGAGAGCATTTGATGGTGGGGGCATCTTGGGGAAGGCATACTTGTGTTATAGGAACTGTGGCAGTCCTTTAGCTATCCCCATAGAGCTGCAGGGTCCTCCTCCTTGGTGCATAGCTCTCACTTGGACTGTAAGATTGCTCACTTCACAACAGAGCAAGCTAGATGCATTTCCAGAGGACACAACCTCCTCTAGCCCACTGTTTTCCTTGTGCTACTGCCTTGAGCCATTCTGGTTCACTGTTCTCAGGCCAAATTACACTTCCTCTTACAGGAATGACCCCTGCTTTGGTTGAGTCCTCCCTTTCAGAGCTATTGACAGCCTTTTACAACTGCTACCTTGGTGTGCATCAGTGTCTTGTCCAGGTTGCATGGTCTGGAATGTGTCAGGGGACTGTCATTTGTTTCCTTTATTCCGAGCCTCCCACTCATCGTAGGCCCCCCATCTTTTGGTCACAAGTACTTTCGACCCAGGGCTATCCGCTGGTTATATTTGTAGGAGGCTGCGTGCAGGGAGTCCGGAGATCGAGGCCATTTACGGTGGATTTCCATTTTTGGATTGGACTCCGGATTTGGT
>JABFYK010058593.1:0-11787 GCA_018849495.1 Termitomyces sp. T123_Mx157 | reverse complement strand
AGTAAATTCCTGAATATGAGTTCTGTGGAACCATGGGTTGTATTGCATACTTTCTTGACTGTGCCATGTCCAATGACGTGAAACATAGCCCCTTTTGGTGTGGCATGCCCCTCGATTGGAATTGGGAGTTCCTCGTATTCGGAGAATGCTTCTCTATCAACAAAAAAATGGTCTGTTGCCCCTGAATTGGCATAGGTGGGGGTGATTACTTTAGAGGTAAATGCGTTTTGCCATACTACCTTTTCTCCCTGATTGGGGTGTGCATCAACTAGTTTAGCTGTGGCTGACAGGGTGTATGTAACCTGGGGTTGTGTGTTTGTCTGTGGGTTAATTGCAGGCGGTTGGACAGTTGAGGCAGCTATATTTGCTGCTGGTGGGGTTCCAGAAGAGGTCGTATCGTTTGATGGGGATTTGGACGTCTTCCCTTTGTTCCTAAAATTCGGCGGGAACTGCCCTTCTTTCCCCCCACCCCTCCAGTAGCAGTTTTCAATAGTGTGTCCGTTTCGGCGGCAGTTCGGGTTAATACAGACTAGCCTCTGCTTTGTCTGCATCTGTAGTGCTGTTGCCGATATGCTGGCTTTCTGCTTCTGGAGTACGAGGCGGTCCCAATGGACAGTGAGTGCTGCTATGACGTCCTTGGATGATGTCCTGGTGTAAAGGCTTGCCACTACAGCGTTCCAGGATTCTGGGAGAGATGCCATCAAGATTATCCGGAAAGCTGCATCATCCAGCTTCGCTCCCTTTTCCGTCGCTGATTTCCACTTCTCCCTGAGGTCCTCCACATGTTTTAAGAAGTCCATGCCATCCGTGAACTCAGTAGCGCGTAGTCGTTTTTCTGCGTTCATGGCGGCTATCTCCAAAAATACGCCATAGTTATCAGTGAGTGTTTCCCAAGCCTGTGCCGCAGATTCGTCCATTTTTATTCCCAAGCTGACAGGATTCTTTGTGTTATAGATTATCAGTCCTAGTGCCCAAGCATCCCTTTCCTCCCATTCTTCTAAAGATGGAGTTCTCGATGACCATTCAGTAGGCTTAGACTCGGTGCCTTTTGTGTTGGGTACTAGTTCCGGTCTTTTTATTGTGCCGTCAAGGTAACCACGCGCGCCACGCGCTCTCGCAGCTATCATGACATGATTTTTGAATGTGGCATAATTTGTTCCGTCAAAGTGAACTTCTTCAGGGAAATTTGGTGGGTTTGACAAGTGTGTCGAGGTCATGTTTGAGGACTTTTATGTGGGTAATGTGGTAGAGTATGCGAAGTGGTAAAAAGAATGTATTGAGTCGTATCGAAAGTGTTCGGAGCAGCGGCTCAACGAAGTAGAAGTGCAAACGGGAGCCTATAACCTGTAGACGAATACAATAGTTTAGTCCTCAGTCACACTAAGAATGTATGTATGACTGATATTACCTGTAGACGAATACAATAGTTTAGTCTACAGGTTGTGAATCAGTAAAATGTAGGTAGACGAAGTAGTAAGATACTCACCCTCAGTCACACTAAGAATGTATGTACGACTGAGGGTGTTTTTCTGTGTATGATAAATAAGTAGGTAAAACAAAATAAGGTTTACCGCAAAGGCTGGCAAACACCGATTGTCTTAGCCACCTGGGCCAAGACGATGAAAATATACGAGAGATAAATGTAAAGAGAAAAGATCGCGTAAGCCGATATATGACGTAGGTTTCGGAGTCTCGGTCGCATAAGTCCGTCTTCAACAAAAAGAAAAAAGCCTTCTGATCAGTGGTGGTGTCATGTCTGATGCAGACATGCGAGCACCGAAAGACGTCGAAAAAAAAAACCTGTAGGCTCTTCAGTCTAGGCGCCATTGACTTTGGCTCACTATTCGTAGTATAACATTACTTGACTCAAGATGTTTCGCATAGCTTAATCACTAAAGTTCCGAAGTCCCTGGTGCTTCGAGCTCGTGAGTTTCATCATCCGCCTTCAGAATGATTTTATATACATTTCACGCACAGAAACACGATTTACATACCGCGCAGTGTTCACAGAACTAAAGACCATTATCTCTCAAGGAGCGGATTCCTCGCTGTCCATCCAATCCGATCCTGGTTCAACAGACTCCGAGTCTCAACCAGTCATTCCTACGAAACGAAACGAAACGTCTACCTCAGACCCTTGCCTCTCAACCTCCTTTGAAGAAGCGTGCACGACAAGGTTTATTTGAATCAGATACTGTAGTACACATGGATGGATCAGCTGATACACACAAGAAACGACGGAAGAACAGCAAAGGGCAGGGACTGTAATGTTTGTCTGTGATCACTGCTGATTTATGTAACAAAGCTAATGTGCTATGATAATACTTGTCAGCATTCAATGCATATGTTGTTCATGGTCCAAAGTATACACTCACAGGTTGCGGCATCTGGCCTTCCTCCCCGGTTTATGGCCCAAAGTATACACTCACAGGCTGCGGCATCTTGTTTTCCTCCCCGGTATCAAGACCAATCAAATATCAGCATATGTGATGATTACCCGGGATAGATCATATTCGACCTAGGTTACTCCTTTTGCCCCACGGGATGACCTTCGAGTGATAGTTTGTACTTATCAGCTGAATTAGATGCCCAGATCATTCGCGTATTAAAGGTTTGAGAGATTTATCTAGGACAAATGGACTATATCAAGGACCAAAGTAAGTACTGCACTAGGGCGCCTAGAGTCAGATCATCTATATGCTGAAGTACGAAGGCTACCATTCTGCACTGTCACATCGGATGAACGACTCCAAGCCTCTTTCAAGAATCGATGGTACTTATGACTTTGGGGCGGGATAAAAAGACGGCAATGCTTCAAAAGCGACACTTGAAGCTTTGACCTCTAGCAATTCTTCTTTCAAAGCATCTTCTACATATTTCATCCAGTCCGAAGTGTGCCAAACTCCATGTTTAACGATTTTTTCTCGAAGGTGAAAAAGAGGGACCGCTATATCGACGCCAATAAGCATAACCTCCTGTGCAGAGATGGAAGCCTCTCTGAAGGCAAATTGTTGCACCGCAGCGTTAAACCAATGAAACACTTTGAACTCCCTCCCTAGGTTGATTTTGTCTACGACAGTGAAGTTGCCAGCTTGTTCAATAGCATTTATGGCTCTTTGTCGCACGTCGTGGAAACCCCACATGTTGGCAAGCTTGAGCGCTGACCCCCATTCTTTTCTTGACAAGATCGAGTCTCTATGCACCTCTTTGCTGTTTGTTAGACGAGATCAGGTTGAGACAAAGGAGACAACAATCAAAATAAGTCATACTGACATCAGTGCTCGCAGAAATGCCTTAAAATCGATCCTTGAGATTCCTTCCAGATGAAACGGGGAGTGATCGCATGACCCTTCAGTTTTCCCGCCTTCGACGGCGGGGAGAGCAAAGGTATCAGAGAAAACCTCTGACATGTTGGCGAAATAATATCGTGGTACTCTGAAGAGATGTCCTTCAACCTAAGATCGAGAGGGTGAGACGCTTTGCTCTGTAGATCCACTGATAGCCCGTAGTGAAACGCCCCTACCAGAAACACAACGTGTGGGAGGTAATACTCATCGTCCTTGGGATGCTTCTGAGATTCATGGGACATTAGAAAGTAAAAGGATGATAGTGGGGAGTTCAAAGGAATAGGATATGAAAGTAAGCAAGGTCAACCAACAAGCGCCTTGGTTGTGATTAGCTCGGGGATAACTCGGTGATGTTCCATATCGTTTGCAAGATGTCACAACTTGAATTGTCACATTTTTTACCCACAATTCCCTTCTGCTGGTTCGTATCCATGGAGGGGCTGATTACCAGTCTAGTCACTGACAATTCACTGGTCTTAGAGCTTCAGGTCTTTTGCTCTGTGTCGAAGCTGAAATGAATTTCCGACTCCAGAACAAAACCTGTATTTAGTTCCCATTGATAGTGTCAATTACGAAACATCTACATGTTTGTGGGATGGTTGGAGGTTCTATAACAAGTGTGAGTATATCACAGAATCTACATTGCTTATATTTGCAGCTTTCGAGAAAAGCTAAGTACTGTGGTTCCACAGAGCAATCGACCAGATGTTTTCCCGTTTTACAGTTCCTTCACAAAAGGTATCCATTCGCTCGTTTGCATCACACAACACTGCCAACAAAAGGGAACCAGCAGAGATTGACTTAGCTATGAAGCAATTGACAGGATATGTATGCTAAATTGCAGCTCTAGGCAACAGCTGGGGCTAATGCGTCCCTTCCGACGGCGTTTGAGTCAAGTCCGGAGCCGCACCAGCCCAGGCCATGCTTGGATTGACAGCGTCTGCCCGAAATTCTGCACTTCCTTGAGGATACGGGCTTGGAGGAGTGATCGCAGCGTCAGAATGTTGCGCCCCATTGTCATTGCCATGCTTTCTCGCTTTCCCGCTCTTCCATCCCTTGCCTTTCCTGTGCTTCCTAAGCTTTCCGTGTTTTCTCTTCTTCTTTACTGGATGATCAACGTGGTCATTGGTGTTGCCTTCGCCACTTTTCTCTACAGCCCTCGCAGCGAGTTTCATGAATGCCTTGTCGCCTAGATCCTGAGCCACCAATGACACGATTTCCTCATATGCACCCAAGTCTCAGGTATTTACACGCGTACCACTGGCTCGGTGTGATGATGGACGGCTTTGTAGTGACTCAGAGTGGGATGGTGCTTTTGGCTATAGGCGTCATGCAAGTTCTGTCTGTCGTTTGAATAAATCGCTGGAGGAGACGTCAAGTACAGTGGCTTGCGTGGCCTGATCTCGGACGGCACTGGAGGTCTGACATCACGATCGAGCTCTTGAACAGGTTTGGCGTCGCTACGGCGGGATAAGGTCGGATGATACTCGTCGGAGTGGAAGGGCTGGCTGATGGCGGCATCAAGGGGAGTAAGTAGCTGCAGAAATAGAGTGCTGAGAAACGCATGATCGCAGGATGAGAAGATTTGTGGTCGTTTTGGGTGAGAGGTTTGTCAACAAACGGCTATACTGCGATGGATTCGACGTGGGCGCTGAAGAGAATGTGCTTACGGGGGACACTAGACCAGCTAGAGGGTGTCCTTTCTTTCGTGTTTTCCCCGGCCCAATAGATATCTTTCCATAGGTGGCTGAGTCAGGGAGGATACGAAATCATTCGTTTCATCCTAGACCTCTTCTGATGTTTGATGAGAACACCATGTCTGCCCTGTTGTGTGGGGGCAGTACAATATTCTGAGGGCTTTCCAGCAGCTTGTGAGGCATATTTCTAATAGGCATTGTTCTCAACCCACAAAAGAACCTATTTTTGGTGCATCAACACCTACACATCACCATTTTATGATGCGAGGAGCGCCAGGTTTGTTATGGCACAAGAAACAAAGTGAAGCCAATGGTTGTGGGAAGAGGTGGGTGTTCTTAAGCTCCCCCAGTATATTTCGTGCGCTAACAGTCCATCGATGACCGCGTGGAACTTTCCAAAGAACTCAGGTTCAGCAACAGAACCGAGTGATGAGAACGCCATGTCTGCCCAGATGTAAGGACGATATGATATCAAGTCTGATGCCATGGGCTTCCATCAACTCGTGATGCATTCTGTTCTGAGCACAAAAGAGCCCGAACGTGTAGCGGCACCTTACACATTTCCATAGTAATGATGATGGAAGGAATGCCCGAAAAAATGAGTACATACACATAGGATACAAGGAATGCTGGTATCTCTGAAATAAATGTGTTTTCTGACATGCAAGCTGACCACACTTGGTGACTGATTAGATCAATGACTCGGACCACCATGACATCGTATTCAGAGGACTTGTGCCTTGTACTAATAAGATTCTGAGAAGAAGTTTACCCCTGACCTATGGTCGGGAGGCTGACAGATCTGATGTGAGACCTGAGGGGTGGCACTGTCACACGTTAATTATAGGCCGACTAGCTCAGTTGGTTAGAGCGTCGTGCTAATATCCCATGGTTAGGTATGAAATTACGCGAAGGTCTTGGGTTCGATCCCCACGTTGGCCATTCCCTTCTTAAAGAAGACTTTTTTTCTGGATTTCTTTGTCCTCCATGTTTCTGGAGCTATGATCTACATATGTATATATCTTCCTTAATATATATATATTCACTTTACTCTTTTTGCTTTACTTATAGTCCTCTGCACTACATTATCTCATTTGAAATCTGGAGCCTGTATACTGTACTGTAGCACACTACACACAATAAGCAATCCAAAGCTATTTTGTTCTTGAGTAAAGAAAAGAAAAAGTCCTCATGCCTCAGCATGATATCTAGATTCTGAGGGATCAGTGAGACTCAGCCTATAATATTTTACCACATACTCTACTCAAGACAAGTTAGACCCAACCTATGATATGTTATCACATAACCTACTCTACTGTGGTACTTTCTCTTGTTCCTCCACTCTCTTTGTTAGATACATAGTACATCACATGGAATCAAAATCCTCAGCTTTATCAGCATCAACATTGACATTGACAGTGTAAGATATACAGACCTAGTTGTTTAGCTCATTAGAATATCCTGCTAATATTTCACATAAATGAGAGTATATGCAATGGTTTTGGGTTTGCTTCCCATCTTTGCAATATTACCTTTGTGTAGTGCTTTTTGACAGGCTCATGCATGTAAAAATTTAGTGGTGATACTGAGTTGGTCCTGAGACCTGTCCCATGCTTAGTTAGATATATTAGCCATAGTTGTCATGCATAGGAGGACTTGTGATTACAGGGAGACTCATATGTAGTATTGCTATTGTGTACACAAGTCAATATTAATAATTAGTTAGGCATGTGGAGGGTGAGTCGTAAAAAACTGAATTTTGAGGTCCTATTGCTTTTAGAGGTCATTTTGTACTCATGTGAAAAAGAAGCTTAGTTGTTGTGAGTTCCTAAGAGACTGTTCCATGAGCTTTTCTTTTAGATTGCATACATATTCAAAACATGACCTTGAACTTTATCATTGGTTTTAGGAAAATAACATATTTTTAATTCAACTAATGATCAGGCTTACACATGTAAGGATTTAGCAATAATACCAAGCCATTGTTGGGTTGGTCCTGAGACTTGTCCTAGGCTCAGTTAGATATATTAAACTCTAGCTCTAAGTCCTGCCAGCTCCATCAAATTGGCAAAATTGTTGATGTTTTCTTGGGGTAGCTAGAATTTTGCTATTTTACAGATAAGTGCAAAGACTGGACTTGCCTCATATCATTCTTTGTAACTTCTTTCCTAGCCTTACTTTTATGGAACAACAAATTCTGAACCCAATGAAAATTAGTTTTGCTTCTGCCTATAAGTACAAGCTTGTCTGGGTCTTCTGCATTTGAATGTCAGCAGACTCACTTTTTGAAGAAGCCCACTGCACTCCAATGTTGACCCTTAGTTTGACAGTACTGTCCACTACTCTGTTGGCCCATTCTAGTAAATCTGATGAAAAGCACATGTTGTGCAAAACTATGCCAACTAATTGCCCATCTTGATCTTGAAAAGTACAGCTGGTCACTTTGGATATGTCAAAGCACAGCTTTTTTGCATCAAGAACATGTAACAATAACCTTTTCCTCCTTTTATCTGGCTAGTGGCTGCTCCTGAAATGCTACTGCCATTTTTCTGCAATTTCTTCAGATTCTGTGATGCATTGGTTTGCACATGGACCATTGTGTCTTGTATAGTATCCGTCAATAGTCTGACTATTTTCTAGGCCTAGGCCCTAGTTATTCATAGGCTGAACCTTTTTCTCTTTTTCTCTGGCTAAATTCTTTTCCTTAGTTTATCCCTCACTTTCTCTTCTCATTTTTCTTTTTTATCTCTTGTCTTTTTACTCTGATTCCTTGGACCATTTTTAAAAGGCTTATTTCAGCATTGGAGGTTTTGTGGGTTTTGTAGAGTGTTTGAACAGAGGTTCAGACTGGGGCTCCAGATTGAACAGCTGGAATTGATGGGTACATTGGTTTTGATCAGAATTTGATCTGGGATCTGATCTTGGCCAGTTCCAGCTTTCTTGGGTCCTTAACTGTCTGTCTGTGCCATAACTGGAGTCTTCATTGTTGCCATGGGTTTGGTATGCTTTCAAATTAAGTCTGGTCTACAGTTTTTGACCTGTTTCCATAAAACCACTTACAGTTTTCAGCATTTTTCCTGTTTTATGTAGACTTTCTTAAACAATAATAGTATTTCATTATTATTTAATCCTTTGGCCTGTCTCATATTTGAGCCAGGCATATTAGCAGGTAGAAGCAGTTTCTTTTAAAGAAGTTGTATTTTTTATTCTTTGTGCAGATGCAATTATTGCCATGTAACTTTACTTTTCTTTGCTTTTTCTCTCTTACTACTGCAACAGGCTGCAGTAAGCTGTTGTAGTGGCTGGTTTCTCCCCACTAGTTTTTTTTTCAAAGACTTTTTTCCATGTGATTTTGCACATAAAAATTGGCCCAATGGCAAAGATTCCATAGTGGCTTGCCTTGACTTTCCTTTGCTTTTTCCTCCCACCACTATTGCCTGCACTGTGGAAGCCAAGCTTTGGCTTAGCTAGAATGTTTGGCTTGTAAGCTTCCATGGTAGTTGGTTTCTTTCTACTAGCTTTCTTTTCAAAGGCTTTTTTCCATGTGATTCTGCACTTGAAAGTTGTGCTGATAGCAATCTGCAGTAGGTTTTCCTTACTTTTTTTTTTTTTTGCTTTTTTCTCCAACCACTGCCATCTGTGTGCTGAAAAAACTATGTCGTGGCCTAGCTAGACTGTTTGGCTTGCAAGGTGTAGTAGTGGTTGGTTCCTCCCCACCAGCTTTCTTCTCTTAGGCTTTTTGTATGTAATTTTGCACCTGGAAATTGCACTGATGGCAAACCTTCTGTGGCAACTTGCAGGCAATGAGGCAGCCAGTCTTTGCTTGAGCATCTAGTTACTCCAGGATTTTGCCTGGGTCAATTGGCATCAGCACCCAAGCATTTTCCGCACTACTTGTAGTAAGGAGCATTATACTAACTTATATAAGAATAATGTTATATGCAAAAACCCCAACATTGATAGGAAGGATTTCACTATGTGATTCCTTGGCTCTGAAGCATGCCTGGCAACTGCCATTCCCCTCCACCTCCACTCTCTCTCAGACTCCAGTAACATCAACCCCAATCCCAGTGACTCTGAAGCTACTGGTACTCCTACCATGCTCAAGGACAACCAAGAAGGGGAAGAAAATAGACCTCCACCTTGATCTCCCTTGAGCATGACCCAAAGGCCTCCCACCAACATCCTCCAAAACCAATACAAAGGCCTACACTACCCCAACCAACACCTCCAAACAATTCTGGACCCTGCCACCACAACTCCAATGCACACTCAGTGACCTGAAAGCTCTTCACATCAAAATCATTGGCACTGTTTTCTTTGCACACATTCTACAGGGTGGCACCCCCACCTACCAACTTCAAATCACCCCAACACTACTGGAGGCATACCTACATGCCAGCACCACACCACCAGAAATCTAAAACAGAGGCACAAATTTCTACATGAAGTAGTTTCTCCAGAACATCATGAATTTGCTAATGTATTCTCTGAAGAAAGCATGAAGGAACTTTTCCTGTACTGGTTCTATGACCACAAAATCAACCTCAAAGATGGCACCTCCCCTCCTTTTGGAAAGATCTACAATATGTGAGCTCTGGTTCTGTTTGCAAAGAAGAAAGACAGTTTTCTCTGCCTCTATGTTGATTACTGGAGACTCAATAGAGTCACTATAAAGAACCAGTATCCTCTCCCCCTGATTATTAACTGCCTCTGCAGTGCAAAGGTCTATACTCAGATTGACCTCTGCTCCAGCTACAACAACATCTGGATTGCTCTGGGGCACAAATGGAAGATTGCCTTCTATACCCACTATGGCCTCTTTAAGTACTTTGTAATATCCTTTGGGATGACCAACTTCCTTGCCACCTTTCAATACTTCATGAATGACATCTTCAACAATATAAACAATGTCTTTGTTATTATGTATCTGGACAACATTCTAATCTACTCAAACTCTCCAGAAGAATACCAAGAACATGTCCACTGCATCCTGGAACAAATCTGGGAGTACCACTTCCATGCCAAACCCAAAAAGTGTTCCTTCCATACCACCAAAGTCAAATACCTAGGAGTTATTGTTACTCTGGACAGCATACACATGAATCTGGCCAGAGTTAAGGCCATTCTTAACTGGCCCCTACCTCAGAACATTATAGAGGTATGGTCTTTTCTGGAATTTGCTAATTTCTACTACTGATTCATCAACAACTACTCTGGGATCACCAAACACCTCAGCCAACTCACATGGAAAGACATTCCTTGGAACTGGGACAGCAAATGCCAGAGTGTCTTCACCATCCTCAAAGAAGCCTTCACCTCTATCCCTATTCTCTGCCACTTTGACCCTGCCCTCCCCATTGTACTCAAATGCAACACCTCTAACTATGCTATTGCCAGAATTCTCTCCTAGTTAAGTCCTGGCAAGAAGGACCTCTGCCCTATTGCCTTTTACACCCACTTGATGATCCCAGCAGAGCTCAAGTACAACATCTACAATAAAGAACTCCTAGCCATTGTTGAAGCCTTCTAGCAATGAAGAGCCTATCTTGAGGGGGCCCCACACTGCATAAAAGTCTACTCCAACCACAATAATTGACAATACTTCACCACCATTAAATAGCTCAGCCACCACCAAGCCTACTGGTCAAAGCCCTCTTCAAATATGACTTCACCATTCCACCCTGGCCAAGTTGGTGCAAAGCCCAAAGCCCTTATTCAGAGGCTGAATGTGTATTCCAAAAAATATTTGAGGCTAAGCACAACATGTTCAACCACTGAGCAGTAATTTGCCTGAACATCTTCATGCTGTGCTGATTATGAATGAGAAAGAAATCCTTCACCAAATCTGGAACACACTCCAAAATGCCTTCTTTGCCCAGCACAATCCCCAGGGCAACTCCACCAATGGTCCTGCAGCTGATCAGCTATTCACACCATTTCTGGACCTCCAACTCCTACTCCAGGATGGACAAGTCTATGCTCCAGACTACAAGTCTATTCACCTTGACATTCTCTTGCAGCACTACAACCACAAACTCTGGGGGCACCCTGGGATTCATAACACCCTTCAACTCATTTCTTGGACTTATTTTTGGCCTGGAATAAAGAAGGACATCACCCAGTATTTGCAGACTTGCAAACTGTGCCTCTGGGCCAAGATATCTTGCCACTACCCCTATGGTCTGCTGAAGCCCCTCCCCATTAGCCACTGCTCCTGGCACTTAGTCTCAATAAACTACATTATTGAAACTTATGAATTGGAAGGTTTCAATGCAATTCTTATGATTGTCTGCTGTCTTACTAAACAAGCCCTTTTCATTCCTTGCCAGACTATTGACAATTCTTTGGAGTTTGCCAAACTCTTCCTCAAACATATATTTTCCAAGCACAGACTCCTAGATGACATTGTTTCCAACTGCAGCCCTGTATTTGTCTTCCAGTTTTGGCAATCCCTATGCAAGGCCCTGGAGATAAAAACTAATCTTTCAACCACCTACTACTCAGAGACCAATGGACAAACAGAACAAGTAAACCAGACTTTGAAACAGTATTTCCACCTCTACATTAACTACTTGCAGAACAATTGGCACACAGAACTCCTCCTTGCTGAGTTCACCTACAATAACACCCACCACTCCACCACCAGAGTCTCCCCTTTCTATGCCAACAAAGGATAGAACCCCCAGCTCACTTTATCACTCAAGAATATCCCCTTCCATGTTGCTTGTAAGGGCAACCTC
>JABFYK010058591.1:0-11817 GCA_018849495.1 Termitomyces sp. T123_Mx157 | reverse complement strand
AGTTCGCCTGTGTTGTACTCTGCGTACTAATTACGGATTCGGATCCAAGGATCCGGGTGTCAAAGTCGATATGCTTCCCTCGACTTCCCTCGACTCAAGTGAAAAGTCACTATTGTGTCGAATTGGTGCACAATTCAGATTGTTATGGTGCTTTTCAACGCTTCTAAGTATCGAATCACTGCATTCAGTATTTACCATATTCTGTCAAATCTTATCTCCAGTGAGTCGCTTTGGATAAAAAAAAACTATTCATGACTTCCAATTTACTGAGAAAGATTGTTGAAGCACCCAAAGCAGGCAAAAAATACCTCAACTTGAAAGCAATCGCCACTATGATACTGAGACGGCACATTTCAAGTTAGTGGAAGTCATCCGCTTTACCAAAATCTGAATGACACCTGGGAATCTTCCCTTCTCCTGATTAATTTGTCATCGATGGTCAGTGAAGTCCGGTGTCGTTGGTCTAAGGGCCTAGCCTTGATTAGGCTTGGAAGTGCCATAACCCAACTGGCTTCGTTTCTTCTTACCATTGGCCAGTGTTCGTGTTCCATCGTGGATGGACCCTCAATGCAAAGAATAGACTATCTCTAGTTCATACAACGATTTGAAGGTATAGGTCCTGACTTGACGGCCTGGTCAATTAGGAAGAGAGCAACATAATGAGCAACCCATGGGCCATTGTATCCATCATCTTCAGGCCATTATTTTGCTTTAACATGCAAGGCCGGGAGTAGACGGCGAATCTATAGTATAGTCGCCCTTCTCAACCAGTGTATTTACGGAGATGGCCACCGTGTGGACTTCGCTCCCCTATTTCGCCGGTAAGTAAAATACACAACCCTCAAGGCTGGAAGATCACCTTCTCCAGTTGGGATTGGACTGGTTGTGTAGTGTTATGATTCTCGAACCAGTGCGCTGATGCTATCTGCGAGAGATGTATGGAAAGAGGTTCATCTGTCTCTTTACGAAGGCCATCTCGCGCATTTAGTCTAGAGTTCGTCATAAAGAAGCATCCAGGCTCTGAAGACTCCAGCACTCACACAGCCAAGTATGAGTTTAGATATACTAGAAAGGTTGTGTACAACAAGAGTGAGTCTCTATAGTATTTTGGTCAACCTGAAAACTCTTACGTTTGCTCAGAAACAGATAGAATGCTGATGGTCGCTAGTGAAAAACTCACTGCACAACTTAAGACCATGAGAACTCACCCAAAAATATGAAGTTGCTGGGCATGACAGTGTAGAAAATCATTCCGAGCGCAGCGTCAATGCTGAAAGCGAAAGGCCTTGAGATAGTTGCCGATGACTCAGTAGTATATACCAGCGTACCCAACAATAAGTCCGGTATAGACAGTATACGTCATGAGGGTGTTGACCAGGTTATCGGTTCTGTGGAGTGTTAAACGTCAATATTCTTACGGAGACATCAAAGTGGATTGGATGAGTGCCTTCGAAAGCCTGTCCTCGATCTCACGAACATCCAAGAAAGAGCAAGGGCGACGCTCAAATCACTTGTAGTCCCCGACCCAAAGTTAAGGTAGAACCACGTCTAGTGATAATGTTCATTTTTTTCGCGAGGCGGGTAGAAAAGTGCGCACCGAAAGTTTGTCCAACTCAGCATAGGAGGAAATACCAAACCTGTGTGCGGAATCCAGTCAGACCATCGCAGTCTATGATGCCAACGAGTTCTCGACGAACGCTTTCGTAGTAATTACTAGACGTTGATCCAGATCAATGACGATGAATTAGAAGCAAGTCAGAAACTACGAACCGATTCCACACACTGATGAACTTGCTTTTAAGTTATTGGGGGAGAATGACGCATGCGCAAAGACATACCGAGATCGAGTGTGGATACAGCCATCTGGTACCATGCTGGATCAATGAAAGTCGTGAGATTACTTGCTATCGAGACTCACAATCCATGTTGTAACGATGAGGTTGCCTTTGCTTACTGCGAAGCCGCGCAGCGTCAATGTCAGAGACAGTTATCAAGATGTTTTGACAACTTACGCCGGTAAAAGCGTTGAGCAAACATACTTCGAATGAGGAAATCGGAGATTGACTGGAAGTCATGCTTTGGACTAATGGTAACGAGAGATGGATACGAGAGCTTACTGTAATTGCAACATGGATCTAAAGAAAAACCAAAAATTTAGCTGATATATTACTGTCTCAAGTAACGTACCATAACGCTCCTAAGGCAACAATGGTGTCAATAACATGATGGTTCGTTACAATGGCCTATTGATTAGTTATACGTACCAAATGGGCTTCGCAATAGCTAGTGGATTTAGATAATTTGAAACGAGGTAAAAGTAAAGAATGTGACAATTCAGGACCGAGTCGAACGTGTCTAGCATCCTGTACGGTAGAACATTAATTTGTGTGAGAGAAGGCGCACTTGATTTGTCGTACCATAAAAATGCAATCTAAGAGGACATAAGACATAAGTTTTCATCGCGATGAGTTGGGTCAAAAACACATGTACCAGTGCTTTAAATAACGAGCTATCCCTTGGACTATGCGTAAAGAATGTGAAGGTTTGTGAACACGTCACTCCCCATAGACTAAATGTGACGTAAGTTGACTGAAGACGCGAAGGCAGCAGAACGCTAGTTTCTTACGCCATCGACAGTAATCCCCCGACAAGTATAGCCCCTAACGTATTGTTGAATGCGGGAATAGCAGTTTCTGTAGACACTGACATTCCGTTCAGAGAGGGAAAGAACACGGGAATGCGAATTAAAGGGGGTCTTGTTGGACATAAAAACCTTTTCTGAATGGAAATTCCCACCTCTCGGATTCTGTGGATAAATATACAGAAGATGGGAATGGGGTACATCAACGTCTGCTAGATGCATCCATTCCTCTTCTTCGAATAGAATTGACTGGAGAATAGCTCAACATAAATTGCAAGAAAAAGAACGAGTTATTTTCGGGTGATGACAGGCTTCACTGAAAGGAAGAATAGCTGACGTTAGTGTCAATTAATGATAGATATACAATGCATGCCGAACTTCGGAACAAGTACTCTGAGGTGGAAATTGAATGGGATCAAACTTTGATCGCGTCATGTGGCCCAACAAAACTGTCAGTGTAATGACATGTCGCCAGAAGAACGCCAGGATAATTTGTACACACGATGACAAGACATGTGCTGCTCGTCGCTGCATCACCTGTTTCACATAATCGCCGGAAATCCATGAAAGATGTCCTATATTATGGAGACAAACTAGGACAGAGCTAGTGTCACTAATTATCTCGATGAGGAATGTGTAGATAAGGAGTGGGAAAGAAAAACAGGAAAAGGTGTAAACAACGATAGCTTAAAGCGTTGTTTCTGATTGTTGGATAAGTCTCAAAGCCTGCTCAGAGCGTGGTCGAAGAGCACATTCAAATGGATCTGGTATTCTAAAATCATGAGAAATAATTAGATCAGCCGAAATTCATTTCATCAAAGAAGTTAGAAGATGGGGCCCACAGACCTGAAGATGGGATTGTTGAAATCAACTCTGGGTTCTACTGGATTACCCGACGCGTCAACAGCTTTGGCAATGTCTAGAGTAGCAACCATGGAGGCTATGAGTAGCCATATAGAGGACTCGACCAGGTTCTGGCCTGGGCATTGCCTACCAAGAGTGAAAATTGGATGATGAACCATGAGCCATCAATACTACTCAAAGTATCTCTACTCACCTTCGACCAAAGCCAAAAACATAGCTGCGAGGATCTCTACGACGTTCCGTTGCAGGATCCACTTTTTCGAAGAATCGTTCAGGAATAAATGCGGAGGGGTTAGCATAAATTCGCTCATCCCGTGTTATCGCCCTAGGTCAGATATATCAGTGCAGGGCCCGACAGACGAGACAGAACCTGCTTCACCAAATGTTACCGAAGATCTGAAAATATATTAAGTGATGCCCATGTGATTACATGCCTTTCTCACTGACCAAGGAGCCTTTGGGAATAAACATGCCATTATAGATGTCGTCTTCCATCAAGCGATGGGGCAGGTCTGACAAATCAGCGTCAACGTCGCTTTGAGGTCAAAATCTTCAGGTCTTACTCAGTGGTACAGGGGCTCCCCAGCGCCAAGTCTCGCTCATCAGAGCTTCGACTGATTGATGTGTCAGTTGATAGAAGCGTTGATGAGAAAAAAAAAACGAACTGTAAGGTAAATTTGGCCGATCGCTGAAGTTCGGAAGCCTCTCTGAGCCGACGACTGCGTCTATTTCTTTCTGAGCCCTGGTAAGTGCTTCTGGATGGGCCATCATGGCAAGCAGAAAATGAGATACAGTTGTCATTGTCTATATTTAATTGGATGGTAGTGAGGGCTAGTATTGACGTAAATAGCATCTAACTCACTGTATCCATACTGGCCGCGTACATAGAGTTTGCGGTCCACTTTAGGTCAAATTCAAATTCCTTAGTCGGTTTGTCGCTTTCAAGTAGGGTCGAACAGAAGGATGGCTTGAAAGTGTCGGATTTCTGAGGAGAACTGAACAGAGTTCCATTTGTGATCTAGCCAACTTACGATGCTGTCCTTTACAAACTCGAATGGTTGATTGACACATTCCTCCATCTTTGCTTTCCATTTGGCCGCTTTGATCTTAAATCCAGCGCCAGGAGCCCAAATAGGAAGATGTTGAAGTGCTGGGAAAATATCAACAGGCCAAATTCCACCACCGGACGCAATCTCGTTCGAAAGGAGGTCAACGCACTCCTCAGCCATCGAGAGGAACTTGTCGCCATGATCAAGAGGTTCATACCCGTATACTACCTTCAGCGTCAGGGCACCGGCATACCGACGTGTATGAGCTACATAATTTAGAGGGGATGCAACGATTCTCCGGAGGAAGCCATGTGTTTCACTTTGAAGCAATGGGTAATATGATGGAATAATCGGAAGGCCGAAAGCTTTGTGCATCAGTTTTCGTTGGCGCTTTGATTGGTCACTATATCCAGTGAACGCGACCTGCAGCAGGCCAGGATTAAACCTGATAGCCAGATTGGACATGACAATCGTACCATATTCTTGCAGCCGCACCTGCGTAATAGCTGTTAATCCGTTATATGTGCTTCAAGTTGTCTCATAGGACCCACAAGTCTCCTGTCATCACCAGAGATGGTTTGTCGGAGTATATCGATCCCCGTTTATCCAACAACTCAAATGCTGCCTCGGGGCTGTTCAGAAATACAAGTCCCTGTCCCAACACGTGCAGATACACGACGTCACCTATCAGTAGAGGGATCGGTTAGCTGACACTCCTCGAGGCCATAGCTTCGTTCTCACCGTACTGTTTTGCCCACTTTGCCGCAGGCAACCACAATTCTTTGGTCGTGAGGTCTTGTACATTACCCAACAATGGCAATGGCTTCGGGCCAGGCGGAAAAGATGCTGTGGAAGCTTTATGCTTCCGGAACCATATAAAAAGAGTGACAACAAGGCTGGCAAGGCCAACAGTGAGAGGGGTTGAGGATGACATAGGCGGCAACGATCGAAATATACTTGTTCCTACTCGTTCCAAGTTCGTCTGAAGGTGCTGCAATCCAGTCTGAAACGAATTGAGAATGTGATATTGAAGCAGGAAACCGGAGCGACGAAGACGGTAGATAATGAAATGAGGGAAGATGTATTTAAAGGATTTTTCGCGGGCGTCAGGGCGAGAGCCACGCGAGCAAAGAGAACTTCTAAAGGAATTCGAAGCATAAATCAGGGACAGTGGCCCGTGCCTCGTGGAGTAGCGGAAGAAAAGGACAATTCAGTTCAATAAGGCAATTGAAACCCGATACACGGTCACTAAACAATGTCTTTGAGCTTCGTCGCTGACCTGAATGATTTGGTAGAGCCTACTCTCTGGCGGACTTATATACTTAGATAGGAATGCCCGTATTATTTTTTCTGGCAAAGTCCCTCAAAGTATGTCTTATTTCGACTTGACGTGAGATTGATGTCGATGTCAGCCTGAGGATGACGGGCTCATCATAGTGGGCTGACAAAACAGTTTCTCTGCTCATCCTCGCTTCAGTGTTGCATAACCTTTAGCTTACACCTCGGTCCTTTATCATCAGAGTCCCATGCAGTCTGGTTACTTACATAGCCTGAAATTTTCCCTTTGTATGATCATTTGATCGATTGTTCTAAGCGGTGACTACGGCGTTCTTGTCTCTACTCTTCCGGCTTCTTTGAATCTTCACAAGCGTCTGTAGCTTAGGCAGGTGCTCGTTCTTGATGATGACAACATCCCGGAATCATACGACCCAGAGCTTCTAGAAGGTGTTTCAGGTGAGCCCTCCGACCTCCACAATTGATTGCATAAGTATCTCAAAGGGCCTCATACCTATCCGTCATAGAGTAAGAGTAAGTCCGGGAGACCAAATGGGACATTAAAAATGGAGGGACTTTTGATAGACGCTCACGGCCAGGACGAACAAGTGGGTACTCAGCGACATTATGTATTTGACCAAATCATCTCCTAAAGTGAGAATTATAAAATTAGAGAACACATGCCTCATTCGCTGTTAGTCTCTAAGGTTCAAAGACGCCACCCCCGCCCGACCCCGCCTTTTAAATTCAGATGACGTTAGGGGATATCGACAATTCAGGTTAATGCTCTTTCTCGGGTCCGACTTTTTAGATCAGGGGACCTCGCGCAATGTCTCTTCTTTCGAACCCGCGATCGGCTTCAATGCGAATGATCCCGCGCCGACAGACTGCCTTAACGTCGGGACTCGAAGTGTCCAGAGACTTGGCAAGTGCGTCATTGCTGCCTTTGCCGAATAACAACTACTTAGAGCTGTCATCTCTGAGAGTCTGGTTGGGTACCGTGTACTGCGGGGACAGTCAAAAACTTCAATTCAAGGTCTTTGGATCTCCCCACTAATTGATAATGGCTCAAATTCAGGTCACGCGTTATGACCAGAGAGGTGATTAGATTCACAGTGCCAGGAAAAAGTGAATTTCCTGATGCTTCTAGTGTATTCATACATGTGCTTCGAGAGGTCTGCATTCAGTGCCTGAAGCTCTTTGACGGGTCCCTGGCTTTCAAAGACCGCTTTTATGTTGAGTATTTCTTTGTCCCTGACGTCATGTCCGTACTTATTTCAAAGTCTGCGTTTTGTTTCTATGAATTTGTTTGTGCTGACCATGATTTTTCTGCCATGTTGTCATGTTGGGGTTCCTGGTCTCCCTCAGCTTATCTTTCGGCCGGATAGCTTCTCCCCAATGGACTCCTTCCGGTTTCACTACTCTCGCCCCAAAGCTCTTCCTTCTAGAGGTATGCAAGCTCTGGTTATTAAGTACGTACGAATCCAGAATGATTCGCTTACAGCAGTCTCAGGTCTTGAGCATCAACCGGAACGACAAACATGTGCGTTCTTCAGTTTGAATTACCGAATCTACTCACGTCTTTTGTGTTACAATGGAGAGAGACTATAGACTTATATATATATAGATGATTGAAGATCCGCCGGTGCGGTTCGCCGAAGCTTTCGGTTTTACCTTGCTCCGTTTAGACGAAGGAATTCCTGAGTCCGGCGCTCCGCTGCCCCAGGCCAATAACTTCCATGTTGCCTGCACGCTGAACATACCTTACTTTCTATTATCTACTTCGCTTCTCTTCCTCTTTAATATTGCTACCGATGCAGCGACTCTAACCCGCGAATCCGCTGAGGGGTTCTGATATGACCGTATCTTACCGGTTTAGGCTGGACACTAGCTTTCAATCTGTGTCCTCCCATGCACATGGGAAGCAACCTGGAGCTAATGGTTATTCTATTAGTACCTATGGATATGGGAGACTGGACATCCTTTGTGAGGCGGTTGTACTGAATCTCCTTGCTACTCTTTATCGTTCGTATCGGATATAGTGCAGTCATGCCTGGATATGTATATGAGTGGTACGTTCTCGGTGATAATCACTCACCCACGATCATCTTTCTCACAGGATGTTGAGACACGACAATTCCATGATTAAGGATTCAACGTGATTGCGGACGGTTATCGCGAGTGGGGATCGGCGCCCGCTCTCCGATATAATGGCTTCCCGTCCCATCAAATATGAAGGCGACTTGTAACATAAGTTGATTGATTGCCCGTGTCTTGTTGGTCGTACGAGATCCTGTCATTTCTTTCCTTCAAGCGATATCTTCCCTGTAAATCTCTCTCAAGGGAAGCTTTCTGGAGGGAAAGCTTCAGCAGTCTTCAATAGAGTTTGTTCGCAATCGCTCTTCTCTGGTAAGACCTCAATCCGGGACTTACCAGAATCTACTCCTGAACCCAGTCACCGCATAGGTTGGACGGCCAATATCTTCTGGAGAGTTTACGCACAGTCCATACTTTCATCCTGGACCACGAAATACGCATGTCCGATCACTGACTCGGACGGGATCCCTCTAGCCCTTCTTTCGTCACCATTTCTGAATATGAAAATACTGAAGAGAGATATCCGATGTCGGAGAATTTCTGAGAATGCAGAGGATCACGGGCTTGTTCTCGTCACAAAGTGAACACGAGAGGAAACTCATTCTCGTCGATGTCTAGTGCCACTTTGACTTGGGGCACTTTTGATCACCATCACGCTCCTTCTAGCTTGTCCACACAATAGATTAGGAATACTTTCCGCGTCTCTGAAGCTTTCTGAACTCTATCAAAGGGATCTTTCATCTATACCACCACCCTCTCCGCATAGGCGAGTCTCAGCTCGTTCAATGTGCACAAGAGGATATGGCACAGTTATGTCATGGGTCGCAGACACCGGATGAGATGGATATTGCTAATACCATGGGGGATGACAAATGGTATGACGAATGGTATGGCGAGGGAAAAGATGATTATATCCCACTCAAGATTAGATAAAAGAAAGGACGAGGAAAACTATGGAGGTGCTAGCGATCGATTCTGGTGATAGTATGCGTCAACGTATGTCTCTGCTCTGCTCTCTGCTGCTTGTAACACTACTTTTTTTGTTAATATGTAGATGACCTTCACGTACGGTACCAGTGTTCTAATTATGATTTCATGCGATGTTATACAATGATGAAAGGGTTTCAATGCATTCGTCGTGTGAGCGCGATGAAGTTCTATTGAATTTCACCTTTGGATGTTATATGAAATTTTGAGTCGTTCGACCAAACCACTTCAAATAGAATGAAAACTTACGATTGTTTTTCTGTGTGATCGACTCGTTTCTCATACATCATCAAATCATAATCATTGAGAACACCCCGACCATTAGGATCGATGAGCATATGATCCCATCTTATATCGCCATGTAGCCAGCTGCATCTCGTAGTGCCCTCATTCAGAGCTATCAACCCACAAACCAGCTATCAGCCATTACAAACGCAGGCATCCAGCGAAGGTGTACCTTGAAGTACATCGATGAAGATGGTATAGAACTCCTCAACCGAAGAAAAGTCTTTGATTCTTTTGGACATGATCTCAGAGACGAAACGACCGCATTCAGGCATGCGGTCAGTGAAAGCGGGGAGGGCCCATGCGTCTTTGGCGATGTATGACCTGCCGCGATATCCAGAATCGTGTATCAGGAGTCGACGTGGCCGAGGAATATGAAATCGTAGTGTGGCTTGGGTTAGGCAATGCCATATCATGAATTTGAGCATGGGGATGTCGTCGTCCACCATGTCCTCGATCCGCGCATGTTCAACAATGAGGTCAACTGGCTGTTCGATTTTTATGAGCATGATATAGAGTTTCAGCATAGGAACGTTGTGTATAAGTACACGTACGATAGCTTGCTTAAGTGGATGGTACATTAGATTATTTATCCCGAGTTTGTAAGTACGTCAGACGTCTGGCAGAGGACTCAAGGGATTATAATCAACAAATGTTTGTTTGCCATCACCATCACATGAATATTGATTTGAAAGTCTCGCTTGATACTTGAGACCTCGCACACAGGCTGTAGTTATTATAAAAAAAATTGAACGACACGACGAGTCAGCAGGAACGATTCAAGCTAAAATAGAAGGATTATCACATGGAAGAATACCGAATCCTTATTCGAGCTAGGGCCAGGCTTTTAGTAAAACTAGTATCCGGGCCTCCGCCGCCATCTCTTCTGCATCTCGAGCAAGTAGGTCGCTCAAATCCCAGAGACAATCAAGACGAGCACATATTGAGCACAATGCGGTGAGAGCGCCTGCAAATATTGATTCTTAGCCTGGAATGCTAGCAGACACTTACTAGTGACGTGTGTTCACCTTTGAGGGCGCAAGGAAACGTTGCAAGACTGGCAGTGACCACTCAAGACAGTCAAAAGAGAAGGTATCACGATGATAGAGTTGATCAATATTGCCCGCGAGGTTCAACAGAGAAAGCCTGTCCTTGTAGGGCAACCAGTATAGGAAACTTATGACAGGACTTGGACAGGACATACATAAGCAATATAAATAGTAATTCAAAGTGATCACCGAGCCACACTTTTACAATGGTACTGGATGATTCATCCTGAATGGATAATAGAGAAGGATGGTAAACTTCAGGCTTGAGCGCAACTTTGGAATGGAATATTACTTACAAAAGAAACCGCAGCACAACCCATCAAACAGAAACCAGAGGAACAAAGCCCTTGCTAATCTGCCCTTGAAACTGGGGAATGGAATGCAAAATTTTATACAGTAACTGAGAACCACATTGCCATTGTGACCACCGCAGGACTCGAACCTGCAACCTTTTGGTGCCGCTTAGCAATCGAAGCCAAACGCGCTACCATTGCGCCAGGTAGCCATAGTAAACATTAAAGACAAGCATAGTCAATAGGTAATGTCTGAGCAGTCAGGCCAGCACTGCTCACGGGCCACTCCGTTATTCCTTTGAGAAGTATTGGTGGCTTCTTCAGGTACATTCTGACATCTGCAAATTAGTCCCTAATGTTAGCTATATTATAAAAGAAAGAGGAAATGCAGAGTGGGATAGAGAGAAAACAGAAGGAAGACTGTAAGACCTACAAAGATGTACACTGACATGACTACTCCTGGCATTGCTGTTATTGTGAGGTATAATCCAGAAAAACTACAGCCTTGATGAGTGAGCAGTGGGGTACTGGGTTGAAAAATAATCTGGTTGCAGTTGCAGTCTATTCCTTTGGCAACTAGTTGCTTCCACTAAGATTTTATGATGGACTGGTAATAACTTGGTTGCAACCAGTTGCATGCAGTAGCTGTTATGGGAACTTTCAAACAAGCCCAGAATCACCACAATCAGTGCAAAAATGATTGAGATATAGCAGAGATACAATTTTTTATGCTTGTCTACATATTTTGACCATATCTTGATTATTTCTTCACCATTTTAGACATTCCAAGACTTATTTCCAAGCTAACATATGGTACTATCAGCCTACAATGGGTCACATTGGACTGATGAAAATGATTTGCAACTGGCTCAAGACCAGTCCCAACTAGCTGCACATGCAATATGGTCTGGTTCATAAACAATCTCTAATGGTTCTAGACTGGTTGCAGTTGCCCAATTTCTAGGCCAGAAGCTGGACTAGACTGGACTTCGAAAACTGTAACAGGGCATCCTCCTGACCTCCATAGTACACTGTGTTTTGGCATGGACCTAGTACTATACTTATTATTAATCTAGATTTAATAGTGCTGTCTGGCACTGCCTATTTAATTGTACTATTATATGATGTAAGGCATTGCCTTGTATACTTGTAGTCATAAATCATAGATTGATTTTGATCTATGAGTGGTGCAACATAAGCTGCAAAAACTGTAATGACAACATTACATTTTTTTATATCAAATTAGCATTGACTTGCTACAAAATGTTGGAATCCAG
>JABFYK010058590.1:0-11831 GCA_018849495.1 Termitomyces sp. T123_Mx157 | reverse complement strand
CAAAAGAAGTTTTTGTTTATACCTTGATTTGCTATCTTACTTACAACCAAAAAAAAAGGTGGGCTTATGATATTCTTAATTACGGCTAGCTTACTTACAAGCAAACAAAGTGGATTTTGTCTTGTCTGTTGAGGTCCAGTAAACATACACACAACTTGTGAGAGATTGTATGTCACTATTCTATTCTAATACCACGTCTGAAGGAGGGTATCGTCATCCGACGCTAGTCTTGCACAAACTGTATACCCATTATCCCACTAGTTATAGTATATATCTCATACTTTACACAAACTCGATAATATTCCAGCTCTACTCACCACGCACTCTCATCCATACGACTTTTCTTTAGAAACACTATGGACAGACATAATAATCTCAACAGAATCTGCCTCACCTCAAATCAGTATCACAGTGATTAACCCTAGAACCTCGAGAAAGTCGAGAATGATCGGTGTTACGCCACTGCCCAGGTTACGCCACACACACCACGTTTGATAGACCCCCCGAATAAATTTATGATATGATATTGATATCTTAGATATGGTACATATTTAAATGACCTACACGTAATATCAATATTAATATGGTTTGCTGGTATCCTCGAGGACAATTGTGGGTCCATCCATCCATGTCGTCTGACCTTGCATATAATACCAATCTCAGGGTAGACACCTTCTGAAGACTTCGTAACAGGCACAGAGCTAAACAATCGTTTTTCCCTAATATATTTTTACATGTGGCACAAACAATCACGACCGAAAGTCAATAATATCTCCATCATACAAATACACAACGCAGTCCCCGGTCACCTCCACAACCTCCCAACGCCGGAACAAACCTCACACACTCCCGACCCCAAAAACAAAAAACTAACGCTCCCCTTACCGTCACAGTTCCAGCAGGGCCGGCCTCCAAGCCTCGGGTCCCCCGCGGTGTACACGACAGCATTCGGTGGGCGTCCCCTGGCGGGCGCGTACGTGTAGTTGGGGTTCGTGCAGCCGTAGCCACCTGGGAGTGGTATCCTTTGATGCTGAGGGGGATATTGTTGAGGTGGTGGTGGCGGTGGTGGTGGAGCAGGAGCTTGGGGCCTTGGCCAGCGTGATCGGGGGAGGTCAGGCAGCGGACGCTGAAATGTTGTTCGAGTCTTTGATGTCCATTTCGTTTTGGAAGACAGTGGTGAGTCTGCATGCGATGTGGGGAGAGAAAATGCGTATGCGAGGGGGCCAGAGAAGGGTTTAGAGTATTTGGACCAGCATTTTTTGCAGGGGTGCATGGGGTCAGCGTGTTTGTAGCCTGTGTTGAAGCCTGTGGGTGCGATGGTGTGGGTGGGTGTGGGTGTGGGTGGGTGAGGAGGTGAGGGACGTACATTTGGTACAGATGAAGTCTTTTGGGTAAACGAGCATTTTGCCATCGCGGAGGAGTGCACGGCCGGGCGTGGGGGTCGTTGTCGGCGCCACGCTGGACGTTGGCGTTGAGGTTGACGCGGATGCGGATGCGTGCGGCTGTTCCGAGTCAGCTGCTGTCCCCGGGCCGGCAGCGTAAAAATCCCGTGCGAAATCAGAGACCGGCGAGACCGGACTGGCGTTTGTGGTCGATGCTGGGCGTGGCGGCAGAGGCGGTGCGTTTGTGCTGTTGATTATCATTTGTTAGTGCGATTTTCAGTATTTGTCGTGCGTCATACCCAGATCCAGAATCATAACTCGACGTAGACCTCCTGCCCGTTGTACCAGGATACGTAGACCAGCTGGGCCCAGTGGACGTGACCTCGTCCATCGCAGATGTAATGGTGTTTCGTATCTGCTGGAAGACTGAGGGCGTGTGCGGCCGCTGGACGGTGATTATTGGTGGTGGCCGCGATATGGGTCGTGAATGTGATTGGACAGGCGGAGGCGCAGTCTGGAACGGGCGCTGTGGGCCATACTGGACGGTCGATTCGCCGTGCTGGACGTCGGGCGTGAGAGTGTATGCGGGCGGGAGGTCTTCATCGAGTGCGCTAGAGTCGTTCGGCGCTGCGGGCGGTGGCGGCGAGGCTGCGTGCGTGTGGAATGGATTGTTCGTCAGCGTGGCCATCGTCGATAAGTGGGACTTGGTGATTTAACTTATTAGGGGGGAGGCAATGACGTTGATTTCAAACCCCGCAGTCGTCCAACAACCTCGCTTCCGACACCCGAGGCTTTTTCCTCCGCAGCACGTCAACTCCATATATATAGGCTGTGAACAATAGCATGTCAAAGTGAGTTAGTCATGGGTATGTCATGACATGTATGTCATATAATAATTAGTCCGCAGCGATTTGACATACATAGTAGGTTCTCTTCTTTCTGAACTTGCCCTATACAACGATGCATATGATTCGTGAACTTGGTTTCCTGTGCAACAAAGCTCCGGGTAGTACATAAGGTCGTGTGTTAATAGTGTCCTACACTGCTCTCGAACTGCGGCTTGTGATACTACTCCTTGATTTACTGCGCTAGAACTTCCTTGAGGATCTCGATAATCCTACTAACCTCTTCAACAGTGTTATAGTGAACAAGAGATATCCTGACAACCCCATCGTCAACGTCAATATCGGGCAACGATTCCTTGACTAATGAATAAGCATAAAAGTGACCATAGCGGATACCGATCTTGGAAAAAAAAACATAAACAAGTGTTTTGTCTTCGTCACCGAAGAAAACACTCACCCCGCCCTTCCGATCAAACACCCCAACAATGTCTCTACTCCTAATAGGCTCCTTCCCAACAACCACAAACGAAACCGTCGGAACCCTCGACAAAGCCACCTTCTCCTCACCAACAACCCTAACGCCCCTCTCCCTCTGTTCACTCGCGCACAGAAATCCCAGCAGCGGACGCACAAGACTCTGTTCATACGCTGCGATAGCGTCGAATGTCATTTTCAGATCACGGAAGGGCGTCAGGGAGAGGAGATACTCTACTGCTCCGGTCGTTGCATACGCGGATTCGTAGCCTGGTCCTCCTGGTTGGAGCTTGGACGACGTATGATCCATTTTTAGAAAGTGATGCACGAGAGATTTGGTCGATGCGTCGAGGGCTTCGGATCGGACGTATAGAGCTGAGATATGTGGGCCGTACACCTGTGACGATGCGTAAGAACCGTATTTTGTTCTAAACCATAATCAGGTATCTTACCTTGTAAAAAGAAAACACCGCAAAATCCACATCCCAATCTTGAACATCAATTAAGCGATGTGGAGCATACGCCACACAATCCACTGCAACCTCTACTTTTCTCGCTCCCTTGTTCCTAGCATCAGCCCTAAGAGCCGCTACAATTTCTTTCACAGGAACCACCGATCCCAGGACGTTAGAGCACGCCGTAAACGCCACAATCCGCGTTTTCGACGTTACAAGCGGAAGAAGTTCATCAACCCTAAGACCAAGCGAGAACGGGTTGCCCTCAACCATCCTACCCGCCTTCCAAACCTTAACAACCGCCCCCGTCCGAGCCGCAAGCTTCCTCCACGGCCCAACATTAGCTTATAACCCCAAAAAAACCCGTCAAATCCATTCAATCCATTCATTCAAACCAAAAAAAAAAAAAAAACGCCACACCAACTAACCTTCATGTTCAGTCGTAACAACAACCTCATCACCCACGCCCACATCCCCCTCCAGCCCCCTCGCCAAATTCTCCAGCCCCATCGTTGCGCTCGCACAAAACACGACTTCATCCCTCGATCTCGCATTAAAAAGCCTAGCAGCACCCTCCGTCGCCTCGCCCGCCGCCCGCCTTGTGCTCGCCACGGAAACGGAGTAGTCCGCGCCGAGCTGGACGTTGGTGTTGACTAGGTAGTCTGTTAAGCGCTCGATGACGGGCTGCGCGACTTGCGAGCCGCCTGCGTTGTCTGCGAATATGTAGCGGGAAGCTAGGGCCGGAAAGGAGGAGCGGGCGTTGGTGATGTTGAGGGTGGACATGGTTGATGGGTGGGAGAGGGAGGGGGAGAGGTGGGATGCCGTGTTGTGAGGAGAACGGAATTCCGACGGAGGGTGCTAGGGTTTATCTTTAGATTATGGGAAGAGTAGAGGTCACAGGTTGGGGAATCTTTTGTCACAGGCCAAGGGCTGCCAGGTATACGCTGTCATAGGTTGATGCCTAGAGGTTAATTTCTGGCGTAGGATTAGATTACATACATACGATCCTTGACTTCTAGCGACTCACTCGGAATTGTGATGTGATGGTCTCCTCTGGTCTTCTTATGTTTATTGAATTCTTTGAGTTTGCTCATCACAGCCTTTAGAGATATAATCGCTAGTTTTGACTAATGTGTCATCCTAGTTATCCCACTTCGGATTAAGTAAAACTTGTAAATTCGAATTCGAGGCCACGCGCAGCGTGGGCCGCCTTCCCCGACTTGTCATGTGATTTAGGGGCCTTCGACTCGCACGATTTTTTGTTGACAAGATGAGTGTTGCAGTTAGTTACAGTGGCGGGAGTGCCACACTTACTCCTCCTCGATCCAATGTTCAGACCTCACGTGATGCATAGATTATCTTCGCCTATCCTGGATTCCGTGGATTCTATCCTGAACCCACGGATATCCAGGTACATTCTAATGTACTACACTCAATACACCATTCTGAACCCACGGATATCCAGTCCACTTAGATCCCCTTGCTGGTGAGTTGGCGTGCTCGTCATTTCAGCTCCTTGCATTCTTTTGTACTCAGTCTGTCACCGCTGCGCGAAACCTACTGCGACAATTAGAACTTGGTATTTTTTAATCTATTCCGATTTTTGGAATTTTCGAAACACTACAAACAGTGTAGACATCATTCTGTGAAAAGCACTGTAAGAGCTCGGAACCTCCATATCAGATCCTGGATCTCGGAATGGGCAGGAAACGGGAGAAACTCGCACGTCCGGGTGATGGTATCCATGGAGCGTTCCTAGTTGGACGCATAAGGAACTCCACAAGTGATATTGGCTAAGTCACCGGGACATCGAATAGGGGTGAAAGAAAATTGCACTCAATAGGTTGCGTGCCATCTTGGATCCATGACGGAGATTCCTCGAGCGATTCCGATAGGGATAGTCCTTTCGACAGAATGGCTGATTATGATTGATAGCCAAAGGAAAGGAAGTTGTCCCGGATATTTTCTTGGATTTTTTGTTTTTGGTTGAAGCCGGTTGGCTTGAGTGGACATGGTGCTGGAATCGTTCATGGGTTCTTGGTGTTGATCTGGAAACGCGAAGAGCTACTACAGGCCCGGGAGAAGGACAGTGGTCATAGTTGTAGAACCCATGAGGGCAAATGGAATCAAGAGGAGGGTGAAACCCTTTGGAAAGCTTGCAAGAACTTGAGGCATTGGCATCATGAACATCGGACGTGGGCGATAAAAGAAAACAAGTCGTGCGCCATTTTAGATCATATGGAGAAGTTCAGAGTCGTATGCCAGAACGTGACGGAGTCTCCGGAGCCATTCCAATGGAAATAGTAATCTTTTCGTTGAAAAGTAAATATAACATTGAATGTATAGTCAGCCGTTGACTATACATTCAATGTTATATCTTTCGAAGAGTGGAATCACGATTAAGGACGCGCTGGTAGGAGCACGTCGTTCAAGTATGCGTAGATGTAAGGGTCACCCGGGCCGAGCAGGTTAGTACGGTACGTGGAGCCTTGTCGGCACATGCCGCGGTTCATAATAAGTTCCAATGTATCTGCGCGAAAATAAGAATCAAGAGTAAAATCCGGACCGAATACCACAGGTACAAAGACTCAGAGAGACAAGAATGGGTGCAGAATGAATCAGTCAAACCTCGTGGACTTGAAAATTTGTAAAAAAAAAAAAAAGAAATCATGCTTGTTGCGTCATTTATCTGGAATATAACTATACAGTATATAAACCAATGAACAAGGCCCTACCCCAACACACCTTTACATTGTTATTCACTAGATTATCTTCGATCAACATGTCTACCCGACTCACCCTCACCATCACAGCCAGATATGTCTGGGACCTTGTTTTCGACTACGACAATAGTGGAAATTCAGGTAAGATATTACTCGAAAGGTTGTCATCATCTGATGGGGAACGATTGTCCAGGTGAAATTGTTCACAGCTATGAATATACTACATCAGGGTCATACACCTCTACAACGTTCAATGAGACAGTGACCGAGGAAGCTAGGAAACTCGTCGAGTCGGGTTCCATCCAGCTCCAATCTGGCGCATCCTATGGTCCTGTCTCCGCCACGGTTGAAACTGGATTTTCAACAAGCACGGAAGTCAATAACATCCTCCAGAATACGACTAAGGAGCAGTCAGAGAAGACCATAACCTGGTCTACCAAAGAAACACGCCAATGTAATTGATGTGCTGTTCGAATGATTCAAAAGTCCAGAGTAATCAAATCGTCCATCTCTGCAGACACAATCGGGGCTCACAGCAGACTGATCCTCTACCAGCGTCATTTCTATGGTCCTGGTATGAGCGTTGAAGATTCCGCACTTCGCACAACATCTGTCCCACTTCTCGCCGATGAAATACAGGAGGATGTTTTGATTGATCTGGAGCTGGAGGCAAGGAAATACATTAGCGGAATAACGGTAACGCACGTCGTCCAGCAGCAAGCTACTACTGATTACCAATCCATACCTTAGGTCGTCTATGCCAACCAAGCGAGCGCTGCACCTGGCAATCGTGTTCGAGACTGGTTCGGGGGAAGCGACGACATTAATTTTGGGTTCGAAGGGAAGTAAGTGCCTATAACATATGGGAAATCTATAAAATTAAACAGCAGAATTACTCAGATTTGTGTGGCTCGTTCCCGTGTATACGCTACAAGTCTCCGAGGCCTTGACCAATTTTGATCTTATTGTTCAAGAGCAGGATGATCCACGATACGACGACCTCGCCGCAGGTGCTGGCGGTAGTTTTCGCTATCTGCTTCCCGTCAGACAGAGCAACCAGAACTTGTTCATATCTAGACTTACACTAGTTCGTTCTCATTCCTCCTTGGGAGATCTGTCCAATGTAACCTGGCCCGGCCTGCCTCAAGGAGCTACTCAGGATATCAATGTAGGGAGAGATGGAACCTATCTTTACTTATCATGGCAGTTGCAGAGAGCTTATGCGCTCTAAACGTTCCACCCATCTTCCTTATGTTTTTTTCCAGATCAATATTCTCAGATCTTCATGAATTGAAGCCATGTGACTGGTAATTATTAGTAGCCAAACACTTAGACCTTGTCTTCAATTTTGAAGCCGTGTGATCACTAGTGGTCGACAATCACTGTCAGCTCATAACACCTTGCGATATTTGATTTTTGCATCAACAAATGGATGATGCATGTGATGTTGATCCATACATTTGCTGAGTTTGTCTGCTTGCATCATTGTCAATTCTTTCACAATACAATGCAATGCGGAAATCTTACATATAAACCAATCATGTATCTATATTACAGGATCGACAAACCACTACAATGTCCACTGGTATATTGTTAGAGATGCTGAAAATTATAAAAGTTAGTACTTACCAAGAAAATGCATAAACTGTCACACTTACATTTGGAAACTATTGAGAATAACTACTACACTGTCAAGCTATATACATTAAGTGCTGAAATTCATGGAAGTTAGTAATTTGTTGTTTGAATGAATCAATGTTACACTTACATTTGTAAACCATTCTTGGCAGACAATATTTGCAGGGTACTTCTGGGTCCAAAATGAATCTCCTGATGTGCACTGAGAAGTACAACATAGAGTTGGCCATGTGTCACAACTGATGCATAGTGAGAACTGGATCTGGGGCAATCAGGAGGAATCAGGAGGAATCAGAGAGAATCTGGGACAATCTGGAGGAACCTGAAACTTTGTGTAAATATCTGACCTGATCAGGGTCCAGGCTGAAATGTTGGCACAGTTCCAAATCAAATTTAAACACCAAGTCACATCAATATATAGAACTGGTACATTTTTTGATTAGTGCAATGATTTCATGACAATTGTGTGATAATAGACCCTGATTGCATGTGGGATGTTTTTTTTTATTATTCCATTCACATGCCCAAGGTGCTTGGTAACTATTTTGCATGGTACATCAGACAGGTGACAGGGAAATGTACCAATATTGTCACACTTAGTTTGTTCAGGCAGTGGTAGAACAGGCTTAAAAACTCTCTTCTCTTCCTACATAGATATTCCTACTTATATATGTTTTTGATTATGAATGTTTTGGGTGAAGTAATAAGTAAGTATTGTAAAGAAGTAAGTCTGTGAGACTGTAGTTATTCCACAGTTGTCATGTTTCTGCTACATATGCCCTCCTGAGGTCTGTCAAGGCTTCAATCCAAATTCATATCACCAAAAGGAGAACTGATGTTTGGAGTTGCATTGCTGGGATATGATGGGGATTGTATTTAAACTCCAATGCCTATGCCCCTAAGTTGCTGCTGTGATCTGCAGTACAAATACAGACTGCCATGAGGTGTGCAACAGGCAGCATGAAGTTTTTCACTTCCACCTGTAAGTTTTTAACTTCTCTGTAAAACTTGCTTGGCTGCAAATAAGACATCTTATATTTAGTGAGCATTTTGTAACTGTATCAATACATTGCAGGATCCTTAGACTTGCCCAAAATGGCCTGCAGCTCATCAATTGCCACCTCCAGGTATATGACCCACAACATAGAGAATGGGGTGGACAATTTCAGTACAACCCAGTGCTGAGTAATCCTATCCCACTTAACAACTGCACAGAGAGATCCCTTGTCCTGGTTAAATGAATTTTTGATTGTCTCATAGCTGGCCAGAATGCAGATGGATGGATTAATGTGATTGCTGCAGGCCAGCTTGTCAAATTCTAGGATATGTTGCAAGAGGAGTGTTGGTATGTTCAGGGTTAATGCTACATGTTGCATCATGATAGAACAATTGGTCAATCCTTCATGCTGAATCAGGTAGTGGGTATGCAAGGGCAACCTCTGGAGGCTGTGGCTAAGTCACACAACTGGCAGATGGAGATCCAAAGTCTATTCAGTATTTGTACAGGGTCTATGAACATAACTACTCACCTGGCAGAGGGAGATCCAAAGAGAACAAGTCTAAGGAGCTCCCTGGCCAGGTGTCATGCTTCAGGAAAACTTCTAACCCTAACCCAAAGGTGCAAACTCTGGAAATTGCCATAACTCTGGAGATTGTACCAAAAATGGAAATCCACTGTAAGTGGCCTTGATCTCCAGACTCACAGCACATGACCACATGGGAGTGTGACCAAAAGGTAGCACTTGGTTGAAGGTATTTGTCAACAGAGTATGGGAGGACAAAAATGAAAGGCAGGCTGGGAATAAAGGAAACAAACCAGAGGATCCAGTATGAACAGTCCCCTGACATCACCCCCCCCCCTAGCATGCAGTGTCTCAACTTACCAGGTAGAAAGAGCTGTGGACTGCCTGATCAATTGCTGAGATAGGGTAGATGCCTCAAATTGCCTTTGGTGCATTGGGGTGCCTGCAGTAAAAGTCCCAAACCAATGCTGGTGTTATGACCTGCTCCCTGGACCCCCACACATTGTTCCCAACCTGCCCACTCCCCCAGAGTCTCCCCTGATGCCCCATCGAACTCCCCAAACCATCATCTACCCTCTGCACCCACTCCAACTAACTCCAATGCTTCTCCAGCAAACCCCAATGGCCTCCTGGCCAACTCTGATGCCTTCTCTGCAGCCACCAATGCTTCCCCTGGCTCTCCTGGAACCCTCCCCCAGCATTCCTGACTCCATCATATATCACCAGCCCATCACCCTGGTTCCCCTGACCCACTCCAGAGTATCACAACAACCTCGGGATGGCCCACGCTCTCAGCTGATCCCATCAAGATATCAATGTGGCCCACCCCCTGATCATAACCAACACCCGCTGACCCCATGCAGCTCCACCAAGCCCTGCCACACCCACTGTCCCCTGGAGCTCTCCAGTAGTCAGTATATAAGTTGTAGAGTAGCTCCTTGTACCCTAGTCTTGATATTACCTATTGCTTCATGTTATGTATGGTCTGATTGTTTCTGTCTTGTGTTTGTGTTCCATGTTACATTTCCTCTTCTCTCAGTCTCCCAGTCTTGTCTTGTCTCTATCTCCATTATTGTTCTCATTATTGTTTTGTATCTCTGCCTGAATCTATTTTTGTTCTCATCTCAATCTTGTCTTGACTCCATTTAGCTCCATCTCATCTCATTGATCTGTTTCCTTCATTGTTCCCAAGTCCCTTCCACCTTAATGCCTTTATGAACTCCACACTTATGATTACAAACCTCAAACATTCTTTAAACCAACTCCAGACCTCACCATTCACTTGGTCCTGAACTCCATCAAATTCCATTGATCCCCCATCAAGCTCCAGCTCCACTTCCATCACTTGCATAGCCTCTGCTTACTCTGCACCTACAACACTTGCTTATGACACTCCACCAAGCTTGCCCCTTTCCCTGCAACTTGTCCTAGACTCTTCCAGACCACTACAGACTTGTTCAGATCACTCCCCATCACTTATCCTCACAAGCCCCCCATGCTTAGAACCTCTCTGAGTGCCCAGTTATCAGTGCAGAGAATCACATCCACCTAGTAAGGATTTGCCCAGTGCAGCTGAGCCTCCATAGTCAGCAGAACCTGACATAATATCAAGACTCTCCCTTACACTGTTCATGATGTCTGCAATTAACTCCACACACACTTCTATCAGAACTCTTGATGTCTATGGTTGGCCCATGCCTGGAACCCACTATGATTTGTTTGGCCTTGCCCAATCTGCCAAGGCACATTGAATTGCGGACCTGACACCAAATGTCCACTCCACTCTAGTTATACCCATACAACAGCTCTCTCCATGGATACCCTCTCCACTCAAATCCAACCCTGCACCACCCTCACCAACACCTCCTATGCTTCCACCTTCTCCACCAGCTCTGCCTCCTATCAAAGGTCAACTACAACATCTCCAAACCAGTATCCAACCCGCCCCGGCAATAAATCAATCTATTGCTTGACAACTCCTCTGGCACCGCCTCCACACCATTCTCTGACAACTATAACAACCTCCACTGAAGGTAGTCACTCTCTGCACAAAGAACAAGTTGCCATCCCTGCTAGACAACAACAAGACCTCTGAGAACACACTCCCCTAAACCCTGCCTTCAGATCCACTGGCCCCACCCTGCAGCTCCATTGAAATCTGCACGTCACCAGTAACTGGTCCAACAAGTTTCCAATGGTGCCCCCTCCATTCATGACAAAGAAACAAAATCCTGCCACTTTGCCAGTAACGTATCCAACCCCCACACCTCACCCACACCCAACTCTGAGAAGGTCAACCCTCCAAAGCTAGCTCCGCCATCATTAGAATCAAGCCCGAACCAGCAGTCCCACCCCCATCCAACAATAACTCAAGATTCCAAGATAGATGCTATGCCCCAAACTCCAAACCCACCCCAGAGTCAGCTAGGACCCCTTGGTCAACCCGGCCATCATCCCTGCCCAACATTTGATGGGACTCTGATGCCTCTGACCCAACTCCAGCAACTCCAGAGCAAGGCAAAAGGATTCCCAAGCCTCAAGGTGGTCAAGAAAGGAAGGAATATGCACCTCTGCCCTGCCTCCTTGAAGCACACCCCAAAAGCACTCCAACAACCTCTGAAGTCAACATAGAGAACCATAGCACCCCGACTCACAATGCAGGATAACTCTGGACCCCTCCGCCACTACTTCAACACCTCCTCCCACTTAATCCAGAGTCTCTGACATTGAAATGCTTGACACCACTCCTCTCCACATGCCCACCACCAGACAAAACCTCTGCCCTCCAACC
>JABFYK010058588.1:0-11877 GCA_018849495.1 Termitomyces sp. T123_Mx157 | reverse complement strand
CTTACATCAAGTCCTCATCACACTTGGCTTTACAAGGATAACCTCTGATCCATGCATCTATGTTTACTTATGCAATGGGGTCTGCATCATACTACCAATTCACATGGACGACATGACATTTGCATCCAAGTCAAGACCCGCCATCCTCCAAGTCATCTCTGAGCTGCGCAAGCATTTCAAACTGCGCCACCTTGGTCCCACTACAGCCCTGCTTGGGGTTGTCATCACATGGGACAGACCCAACAGGAAATTGTGGATCGACCAAAGATCCTATGCCATTGAGGTCCTTTCACGTTTCAACATGCTTGATTGCAATGCCGTCACTATGCCCCTTAACCTGAGCGTGCGCCTTTCAAAAGCTGACAGCCCAACCACACCTGAAGAAATAGAAGAGATGTGATGTGTCCCCTACATCCAGGCTATGGGCGCGCTTCTCTATCTTGCAATGTGCACATGCCCAGACATTGCTTTTGCAGTTGGAGTACTCTGCCATTACAACTCCCAGCCAGGACCCAAGCACTGGAAGGCTGTCAAGCATTTATTGAAGTACATTCGAGGCACGCTAGACTACAAGATTGAGTATTCAGCTGCAGCCTGCCAGTCCTCATCACCCTTCACCGCTTTCACTGATGCGGACCATGGCAGCAACCCTGACAATGGACAGTCCACCTCAGGGTCCATCCTCCTTGTTGCTGGCGGGGCTGTGAGCTGGCTATTGAAGCTCCAGACCATCGTTGCCCTCTCCAGTACAGAAGCTGAATTCATTGCCGCTAGTGAAATGGGCCGGGAGTTGTGTTGGTTCCGCAATTTCCTTGCTGATGTCGGTGCTCCTCAAACTGTCCCTTCCATCCTCAACATTGACAACCAGTCAGCAATATTGGTTTCCAAACAGCCAGAACACATGGGTCGGCTGAAACATCTCAACCGCCACTGGTTCTGGTTGAGGCAGGCAGTTGACAATGGCAAGATTAAGCCCATCTACATCTCAACCGACAATATGGTCGCCGACCTACTCACCAAGACACTCAAGCGCGGCATTGTTGACAAACTACGCCGTGGTATGGGCTTAGTTGGGGAGTTCTCACATGGTGAAATTTGGTGACGTTGTGGGCACTCCGTCAGGTGGGAGTGTTGAATAACGGGTATGCAGGACTGCCCACATACACTGAAGTAGTTTACCACGTGACCATCAGTCAATTTTTGCCGCAGGACGTCTTCCTACTCTCTAGTTTATCTACTGAATAGGAAGACTCCAGGCATGTATTTATGTCTACTCTCTAGTTTATCTACTGAATAGGAAGACTCCAGACATTTTGTGAGAGCAATCTAAGTCTATCTGGTTCTCAATGTTCCAGTCTGTCTCACTGCGATAAGCCTGCTGCAACACTTTGAAGGTCTGCGATGTCAATATCATATCAAAATCAACACAAAGTCCTTACACAACGACACTCCACAAACTCTATCACACAAAATCAGTTCTGCACCACACAAGAGAGAGAAATCGACACACGGAAATCCCCAGTAACCATCTTAATGGATTTTCGAAGTTAGTTGCAAGTTATAGAAGATGCATGCAGATCCCTCGATGGTTTTAACTTCTTGAGCACAAGGCTGGAATGGTAATGAGTCGCACTGACACTTCATGACCACGAAACACACGTACTTTGCAGGGCATTCAAAGATACAGCATGGCTGGAACAGAGAACTTGGTCCTCATACGGAAGGATTTGAATCATAAGGGCTCACAATGAAGAACATAGTCTAGTCAAACCTCGGTAAGACGATATATGCATGATCTGGTGTAGAACGCACCGAGGCGATATTGTACCGGTCAACTTGAGTTGCTTTGCCAGCCCCTGCAACTTTGCATTTCCTTATCATGAACATGAGCTTGGAATGTGATGCTCCAATTCAAGATGACATACCAATTTTGCCTTAACAAAGAAGCTATGTACTTCGTGCCAATACAAACCTGCTTAGACTTGTATGGTTGAGGTAGGAGTGAGTGTTGAAGGTTTGACAGATTGATACATAATTATGTCTTGGCAATCATTCAGGTAGTTGTAATTAGGAGACATAGAGAGCGACATTGGCAGCCAGTGCTTGGTAGATCCAGACCAAGTGACTCTCGTATGACGTTTTCTTCCTATCAAATGCACACACAAAGTCACATTGGTATGGTCAGCTATTCAGTGCCTAGTGTCGCCCTGGAATGAGTAACACGCCTCCATACAGGGCTTGAAGGTCTCTAAATGTGACCATGATAGGGTACGTCAAGAGGCATTATGAAGAGAGCTTTCACTTACTAGGAATTCGAATTTTCGATCTAACAAGACATCCGCGGCAGCAGAATGTACTGATTGGAGCCAAGTAAGTACATTGCTATATTACACTCACTATAACACCTTGTGACCTTGATGGATTTGTGAGATAGATTGCATATGATTCACTTATGCGAAAACAACTGGATGCCTAAGTGTTCTCCACACTGCAGAAGACTCGTAAGCAATAGCTCAACAATTACAAGTGTGAGATGTAAACAAAGATTCAAACAAACCATTATGTCTTGTAGCGGTCAAGCTTTATAGTAAACCCGGTTGGAAACATTGTGGTCAAGACTGTAAGAAGTGTCCAGTTGTCCTGCGTTATAGGAATCGGCGCGTTAGTGCCACCCTAGACCATTGTAGTTTAGACCTGAGCCGCTGGAGGCGCATAAGGACTAATAAAAAAAAGAAAAGTACAGACATCTCATTTGTAGAACTCCGAAGGAGGACGGCGGGAGGGAGATGGCATATATATGTGAAAGACGAGGTGTGTATAGTACAAGCTGAACATGCGAGCGGGTGAGATCAAAAACAACAGAGCTGGTACGGTTAGACCCATGAAATATCTCCGACTAACCAGTTTAGGGGTTACGCGGACCTTGTCTGAGCACGTAAATGATTTTTCCAGACTCATTCCATGCGGATCAAAGGTCACAACAGAATAATTCTGCACAGGGCGAATTGCGAGTACATAAGTGTCTTTGGTTGTGGAGCATGCTTCGTGCTAGCCCTGTACATAAGTGCAGAAATTCTAGTGATTCTGAAGTTGAGTTGCCTAGCTTCTTCTTGAACCCCAAGAATATTGTTTTAATGAGAGTTGCTAGTCGCGGGTGATTTGGTGACAAAGACGATGAGCTTATCGACGCCAGTAATGACAAGTCCACCTATTAGCCCGCAGATAGCGGATAACATGGAAAAGACTTTAGATTAAGAGGCTGTATATAGTCCGTATGAGAGAGGAGATTGGCTTGTGTTGGGAAAAGAGGGCAGTTCACGGGTGGTTCTGAGTCCCACGAGCTTGGACCAGGCTATCCACTCCGTTTTGGAGAGTCCATCCGATGAAAATGATTTTGACGCTGTGGTGATCCAGACATAAACAAACTCAAATATGCACTTTTACCCCGTCTATGCTGGCTCCTGATATGAGTGAAGGAGTGAGTGAGAGGAGGGGATATGAGGGAGAGTGTTTGGAAGGAGGCTTTGTATGTCAAATGTACTTAACGATTCCGAGTAGTTGCAGGCAAATATGATATATTTGGTCGCCCTAGCTCTCTGTTATGGATCCCGGGAGGGAAAAATGCGCTCAAGCTGGCACGCAAGTAATTTACGAGACATGTGCTATGACAAATAAAGAAATGGAACGAGAGGGGTAAGTAGATATGAAATATGAGGGGTGGGAGAAAGAAAAAGCCGAGTCCAGAGGACTGACGAGCTCTATGTGAGTGGGAAAGGAAGCAGGACGTGTTTGGAGTACAAAACTGACGAGCTCTATGTGAGTGGGAAAGGAAGCAGGACGTGTTTGGAGTACAAACCTGATGAGCTCTATGTGAGTGGGAAAGGAAGCAGGACGGAGTATGAGTGATGCTGTAGCGATGTCCAGAGAATGAAAAGAAACAAAGGGGCCATTGTCGACAATGCGACAAAGCAATGTGATGTGGCCAGGGAACGCTTGAAGTGATGCAATGAGGGTCGATCGAGGCTCGTGTCGCTTCCATAGACATCGATCAAAGGGTTTTTGATCGCTTCATTATTAGCGCGCTTAGTACTCAATTTTCGCGTTTGGCAGCCGCCGTGACGCAGTACGGATAGTCTACCCCATCAACGTGACAATTCTTTATAGGACTAGAATATCGAATTCGAAATGCCTGTGTTACGCTTAAAGCTGGTCTCGACCCTTTCTTAGTGTCCTCACCACCCAATCAGCTTTCTAAATGACTACTTTTCGTCGAGGCCAGCTGCCATTGCGGACCCAACACCTTCAATCTTGCATTATCTCTCCCAATCTCAGGCATCCTATGCCACTACAACATCTGCCGACACACTACCGGTCAACTTATCACTGATTTTGCTCATATCATTGGTACCCCTTTGTCCACTTCCCAGCCTGCTGATCTTTCTGCCCTCACCCCATACAAGTCTTCCAGTACTGCGACCCGCTGGTTCTGCGGTCATTCTTCTGCCCATATGTTCTTGAAGGGCTACAACTATGACGGCTCTCCTGAGTCTGCTTGGTTTGTCATCGTAGGAACGCTCGAACTTACCGAAGGACTCCTCCCGAAGACACGCTTGACGGGGGTATCGCCGACCCTATCCCCAGCATTGACGGCACCGCGCTCCTGCGGTACGCCACCAATCACAAATCAAGTCAACTCCCCATTGGATGGAAGAACCTACCCCCCGACATCAACATATCCGATTTCACTCCCAGCCGCCTCACCTTCCCCTGCAATTGCAAATCCAACACATTCTACATCACCCGTCCCACCCCGTCCTCGTTCCTCTCCTCTCCCTACCCCGATCTCACACACGCATACAGCTCGCATCCCACCTCTCGCCTGCTTAACCCCGCTGACGAGAAATGGTATTTGCGCTCTCTAAGCTCTCCCGATCCCACGCGCTACCTCGCAGGACACTGCGCCTGCACCCTACCGCACAGCCAGCGGCTCTCCGATCCAGAGCTGGGCATTCGTTCCAAGTGCTAACATCTTTTTCGATTCTCAGTCTGACTCTGGCGAACACGATACTCATGACTTCGACCTCCTTACTCGGCCGCCCACCCTCCAGTACTATGCCTCCAGTCCATCTCGACACCGAGAATTCTGTGCTACATGCGGAGCGACGGTATTTTGGTGGGGCGAGGAGAGGCCTGAGTTGGTCGATGTGTCGGTTGGGCTGCTTGATGAGCGTGTGAGGGGCGCGAGGGCGGAGGAGTGATTTGAGTGGTGGATAAGACGGGTGAGTTTTGCGAAGGCGATGGATGGGAGGTTGGTAAGGGGGGTGGAGGGGGGTTTGAAGAGTATGAGCTGGGTGGAAGAGTGTAACCGGTGAAATGTAGCTGGGATCATGTTCAATATTCTTCTTACCTTTCATATGTTAGCTTTTTGTCACGGCAAATGCATTGTCTCTTCTTGTCCGTATCGGAAAACTAAACGCATCTGATGGGACACGTAGGATAAATGTTTGAATAGTCATGTCGTTGCGTGATCGGAATGCGTCTCCTGGGACCTTTGTTCGATCTGATTGTCTATCATTGGAGTGGGGCGCGCGTCTACTCCTTGGAATCGGGCGTGAATGGCTTTTTTCACCTCTAGTCTGGGCCGATGTTAACAAATTTCGAGCTTCCTTGTTAAAACGACCAGTATACGATCGTAAGCGGCTACACTATCACAATGACTCACTCGGACATTATCAAAGTGTCAAATTTCGGGACCTATCATTTGTAGGTCCAGACACGCTTCTTTCGATCGCGATTGTGACTCGAACCACGTATGTATGCCCCTTCCATTGTTGCAACCCTGCAGCTGGATTCTGGGAGTCCTTTCCCTGAATATCAATATTGTTTCTCAGCCTGCAATTCCAACCCGACGATCCCAAAATCACCTCCGTACTGTGTCCAAAGCCTCTGATTTTCGGGAGTCAAACAATGGCAAGGAAAGAAACCTTGGAATCTCTAGCAAAAGCAATCACTAACACACCCCCCTTCTGCACGGGTATTATCCCAGTCACGAGCGAAGACTGTACTTTGTACTACAAGCAAGGATCAACCTCCAGGTACGTTCCCTGCCCTCTCCACTTCCTGCTCCTATTGTGCCTGACGCCTGCTTCCCAGCTGGCTTGACTTAACTCAACCCACGCCCCCCCAACTCGAAGAACTTGCCCAAGCATGCGTGCCCGCGACGTTCGGCCGAGACCAGGACGACGTGTTCGACGAGTCCTATCGCAAAGCCGGCAAGATGGATAAGGGCGATTTTGCAGTCATGTTTAATGTGGAGAGGCTGGGTATTGATGAGCGTGTGAGGAGGCAGTTGTTGGATGCGAGCGATGGGGATAGAGTTGTCAAGGCTGAGTTGTATAAGCTCAATGTGTATGGTGCGCGTTGTTGTTCTGTTTATGGTTGGTTTTTAAAATCTTGATGTTGCTAGGGGAAGGCTCGTTCTTTAAGTCGCACAAGGATACGCCGCGAGGCGAAAAGATGTTTGGATCTCTTGTTGTTGTTTTCCCTACGCCTCATGAAGGCGGTGCACTTGTACTGCGCCACTCTGACCAAGAATGGAAATTTGATTCTGCGTCCCTCACACGTGACGGTCAAACACCCTCTATTGCATACATAGCCTTCTACAGTGACGTCGACCATGAAGTCACAGTCGTCGAGTCCGGATACCGCGTAACACTCACCTACAACCTATTCTTCGAGAGTGGGAAGGAAGCATCCGAAGCCCTCGCCTCTGTCGGCCCCGTAGCGCCTGATGATTATCTTCTCCGTGACGCGCTCTCCACTGCCCTCAATGACCCCACCTTCTTTCCTGAAGGCGGCCACCTCGGCTTCGGACTGAGCTTCCAGTACCCCATTAGTGGCGAATGGACAAAAGAAGCTCATCGAGTGCGTTGCGAGCTCGTGAACAATCTCAAGGGCAGCGACGCCATGATATACAGAGTATGCAAACAAGCGTCCCTTTCCACGTCTCTCGGTGCCGTCTACGAAATACACAGTTGGGGTGATACTTTCGTGCCCGTTCTGGTGCCTATAACACGCGTCTTGATGAACAAGCAGTATAATGCGGACAATTTCGTCGAGCAAATTTGTGGTAGCGCGCACAAGGGCCGCGTTATACATGAGTTGGGGGAGGAGGCCCCAGAGTATACGCGTATGGTGAGGTTGGCGTGGGTCACGCCATTGACGACCTATTCAAATTTCGTATCGAGGTATACGGCCTATGGGAATGAGCCGACGTCTTCGTATGACTATGCGGATTTGTGTATCACGGCTAGAGTGGGTCCGTATGGAGAGCGCGGTACTCTACGTGATAGGGTTGCATCTAGCACTGATCATCATCAAGGGAAGTAAGGGTCATGGCGTTTTGAGCACTTGCTAGTAAGTATCTATGTGCATAAAAATCACTGTAGTATCCGACTTGTTACCAGACGGCCAGTAATGATGTACTAGCCGAAACGTTGAAAGCCGGAACGTTGAAGGCCAGACTATCGTATCGGATAGCGTCGGGCCCGACTCGGAGGAAGTGCTTGATTTTCAGTACCCATCGTAGCTTGAAAACAGTGCTTTGTCCGAACAATCGACAGTATTTTGTGCGCTTGTGAGTACCCACAGAATTTTGACTGATCCGATCATTCGAGACGCGAACGCGCGCACAGTAATCAGATAACACGTCTTTTTTGCTTTTGTTTTTCTTTTCTGTTTCTCGACGTCGTACAAAAATGCTGGTGTTTTAGCTGTATGCAACACTGGGCTAGCTGAGCTACAGAGGCAATTTCTTATGGAGTCTTTCGTCTCTTGTTGGGCAGGATCTCGATACTCCCGGATCCGAATCATCATCATGACTGTCTCACCATTGTGCATGACTCGACTTGTTTTCTCAGGGCAGGAGTCACCCTGAATTGTGTTTCTGTACATAAATATCTGCGTACAACAATGTACCACACCACGTAAGGATGGCAAGCGAGGAAACTCTACAATCCATAGCAAAGGCAATTACATACAAAACACCTTTCTGCACAGGGACTCTATCGACAACTAATGTCGAGTCCACGCTCTTCTACAAGCACGATTCGGTGGCCAGGTGAGGCCCTCCTGCTTGAACTTATTATGACGATCTGAATGATGATTTTTTAGCTGGCTTGACCTATCTCAGGCTACAGAATCCCAGCTCGAGGCACTTTCTCGAGCGTGTGCGCCTGCCACGTTTGGCCGAAACAAAGAAGATATCCTTGATGAATCGTATCGCAAAGCTGGAAAGATGGATTTAGGCGATTTTTCGATCTCGCTTGACATCGAGAAGATTGGGATCATTGATCGTATTCGCACCGCACTGCTTGACGCCACGAATTTCGATAAGGCTATCAAGACTGAGCTTTATAAACTCAATGTATATGGTGCGAAATAGATTCTGTTTCCGATTCTCAGGACTTTAGCTAATTAGACTAATCAGGAAAGGGTTCTTTCTTCAAGTCACACAAAGATACGCCTCGAAGCGACACCATGTTTGGATCTCTTGTTGTTGTTTTCCCCACCCCCCACGAGGGTGGTGCTCTTGTGCTACGCCATTCCGATCAAGAATGGAAATTTGACTCTGCTACCCTCACACGCGAGCAATCGACACCTTCTATTGCCTATATCGCCTTCTATAGTGACGTGGACCATGAAGTCACCGTGGTTGAGTCCGGCTACAGAGTGACTCTCACATATAATCTATTCTTCGAGACACCAAAAATTGCTTCTCTCATGGGCCCCTCAGGACCAGATGATCGACTTCTTTGCGACGCTTTGTCCGCCGCCCTTGGAGACCCATCATTCCTTCCAGAAGGTGGTTACCTTGGCTTTGGACTGAGCTTTAAGTACCCCATTGACACCAGTTGGACGGCAAGGAGGGCTCGTTCCGAGCTCGTGCATGCTTTCAAGGGCACTGATGCTGTCATATACCGTGTCTGCAAGGACGCTTCCCTCATTACATCTCTCTGTGCTGTCTATCACATCGAGAAGTATCCCTGCACGGCCGAAGTCCTGGTGCCAATCACCAACCTCCTAGTCGATGAGCAATATGACGATGAAATCTCTTATGCTTTGTGTCATCAACATAACGGACGGATTATTCATGAGTTCGGTCACCCAGCGCCAATTGTTCGGGATGTGGGTGAAAAATATTTCATCAACTTGGCATGGGTCATACCTCTGACAACGTACTCTACCTTCACATCACACTACATCGCGTATGGAAATGAACCTACATCTGCTTATGAGTATGCAGATCTCTGTATTGCTGTTAAAGTGGGGCCGTTCGGCAATCGTTCTACCGCGAGTTGAATAGAATCGATTTTAACAGATTGAAAACTCTACTTACACATAAAAATAACGCCATCGGTTCTATGTACTAGTTCTATCGTGATTCAAAATTGTAACATTGCCGGTGTCCAATATATGGCATTTCTTACCAAGCCAGCGGCAAAATTGTCGAGCCGGGTTCAATGTTTGTCCAGATGTTGACTGAATAGCTAAAGGACCGCAAGCACCTGGTGTTGTAGCAGAGATCAACATCAAGGGATGAGCCTATTAGTACAAATTGATGATCTCTGTTCCTCATGATCAGCCTCAGCATAATCAAAGCTACGAAATCTCGAGCAGAAGGTGCACTGTGGTTCCCGTCACATTCAGATTGATCAATACATATGATGCGGAGACTCGGACATCTTTTTTTTTTTTCAATTCCTGTGGTTCTGGCTGATTGTACACCTCGAGGCAAAATTATGTCTAGATCTCCTCGACGTATTCCCTACCCTTCATGGAGGGAGTGCTCTTGTGTGGGACCACTCTGACCATGAATGTAACAGCTATGTCATCTGTCGGAGCAGGAGGTAGCAAAACCTATTACAGTACACTATCTCATAATGCATGATGTGGTGATGCATAAATCTAATAATGCATGGGTTTTGAGCTGGAATGACATTGGTTTCCACTATATAAGGCTGATTTATGCATAATGCATAGCCATATGAGCCCGGATATGCATCATGGACGACGATATTTTCAGGGGTGGTCAGGGTTGCATCACAGAAATTATGATTCCTGATCATAGTTTAGCTGTGATTTGGAAAGTAAATGAGAAAATAGCTGAATTGATTGTTCAAAATTGACCACAGGCCATCATCTCCTCCTAATCATAAACCTCGTGAAAAGCCTCAGCCCTTTTGTTCAGCCGTTGGATGTGGGAATTATTCGATGCTTTGAGGCGCATTACTGTCAGGCTTTCTGTAGACGTGCTATCGAGCTTGATGAAGCAGGTGAACATGAACTTTACAAGATTAACCTTCTCAAAGCCATGATGATAGCTCAGCAAGCATGGAATGCAGTTGATACAGAGACAATCAGCAACTGTTGGAAACATAGTAAGTCCTTGTTATGGGGTCTCAGATTTATGATTTTGATATCTCAGATATGTCCCTTCCAGAGGCCAAAAACCATCCTACTGCCAAAGTATAACCTGGGGGACCAGGCAGGTAGTTGCCAAGGTCATATCAAGAGTAAGGGCACCCCTGACACTTCCACTGCCCCAGCAGCAGAATCTTTGTCAATGGCTTCAGTGGACACTACAGATTCCACCTTGGCGGAATCCCCTATTACAGAATTAAATTTGGATAAAGAAAATAAAGCTAGATCAGAAGAACAACTGGTTGGACTAGACAATGGGTCTAGCAATACTAAAAATGAAGACTTGTCTGCACTCTTGGAGTTGTGTTTGGGGTCATTGTCCTGTTGAAAGTAGTGGGCACCCTCCTCCATCTCCAATTTTTCAAAGCTCTCCTTTGCTCCATCCTCCAAAATTTCACAGTACTGCTCTGCATTCATGATCCCACCACCTCTACTAGCTTTTCTTCCCCATTCCAACCCATACAGCCCCTACCATGAGATTATTCCCTCCTCCATTAGTCATCATTCTTAGCAATGTAGTATATAGGATGGTCTGCAGAATAGAATATCCTCAGACCAAACAATAGAAGTGTTTCCCAGGTCTATCCACCAAACCAACTGTAAGCTCCTTGAGTGATGTTTGACTTCCTTTGGCCTCTATCCTCACTTGACTCTAGCCTGCATTAGTGCCTGTTAGACTCTTGCTTGTCTCTTAGCACTTGGCCTTGCAGGATAGGAGTATCCCACATTGTTGAGCATTCCCTTACACTCTGGCACAGTGAGGGCTTGTAGATGTGCAGAACCAGACTGTGAGAACAGTGCCAGCAGAAACTAATAACAATGGCAGACTCTTGCTAGACCAGGGCAAGTGTTGTCAGGGGACTTCCATTTTCCAACCTCCGGGACTAGTTACAGCACCTCTGCAGCTCCTCTGGCGCCTCCACGGCTCCCCCCAGGCCCGCGGAGATCTCCGGAGCATTGTGGAGTTCTCTGTATTAGCTCAGCAACCATCACTCTAGGGTTAGGATCAACTCCGGTCACCTGTACAGTAGTTCTCACGCCTCCGCTGCTGCTGATGTGCCGCACCTAGCAGCGGGGATCCTTAGACTTGTTCTCTTCAGATTCCCCTCTGCTAGGTGATTAGTTACAGATTGTATTGTTGTTACCAATGCTAATATACTTTGGATTCCCCTCTGCTAGCTGCGTGACTCAGATCTGCCGCCCCGGAGGTTGCCCTTACAGCAGAACAAGTCTCCTAATACTGGCCTGGAAGCCCTGCATAGCCGCAAGGAACCTCCGAGCTGCTATTCATCACTTCTCTGCCAGGTTTAAGCACTCCGGAATTCTATGTCTCAGCTGGCCAACCCAGACACACCCTTGGAGGCCCCGGCCCCGCAGGACAAAGCCTGGACCTGC
>JABFYK010058586.1:0-11934 GCA_018849495.1 Termitomyces sp. T123_Mx157 | reverse complement strand
GAAAAACTGATCCTCGAGAACTAGTATAGGACTCAAGAAATAGTATCATTTCTTTCCCGCAAGAACTCCGTGTCATACCAACTTAGATCCCCTCACCATCAAGTTCCTTCATTCAATTCTATTCCATTCTATCATTCATTCATCCGCAGCCTATTCTCGGCAGCATCGAATTAACGCTTCAAACAAGTTATGTCACTTTGTCTTGCATCTCATGCCCCGATTCCTTTCAAAACATGTCACGACTCTCGGCTCATTTATGCACATTCCTCAGACAACGTTTCTTCAGTTCAGAGTCTACTTCTGCCAAATTCTAACTCCCTCTAACGATTACGACTCTATTTGCTCAAGTTATACTAGAACCTTATTTGCTCCCATACATATACCGCCACACTCGTTTCCTTTTGGATTCATTCTTCCTTTTTCCACGACCCTTCATTTACTTACGCTACTGCACTATCGTACTCGAACATAGCAAGGTTCTGTTGTTCTGTCTCGTGTAACTGGTCTATATCAGTGAAGGCAACTTATCTTTCCGTTGCTTGTAGGTCCTAATCTAATCTCGATTTCTCGAATAGGAGGCTCATCCGCTCCCATATTGCCATTCAATTCATAGCAGGCTATTATTTGTGGTCGCATCTCATCAATCCAAGTGTCTGTACAACACACCCACCTTGATTTCTTTATGAGGTCCCCACACGCATAGTCTGCAATCATACAGTTATGACTCGCACTTTCGGCTCATGAGACATCTGAATCGTGCGCCTGTCACCATAAAGGAGGACCCTGATGTCGATTTGGTTGCAATGGAATTGTCTTCACCACATGTCTCCGTTTCCATTTCATTCATCAATATTATCTTGGATTCTTTCTTTCTAAGATGTCCACCACGACTCCCACTTCAACTTATCAATCCTGACGGTCATCTTCGTGTGTCATTGACATATTGAACTCGCCCTTGTACTGATCCTGCATATGGACGCATATGATAATCGCCCCTTCTCGGCTCTACCTCCTCTCCATCATCGATACGTACTATTTTCTCTCTATAGTTAAGCTAAGTTTCTACTCTTTTTCTTTTCTTTCTTACCGAGATTGACTTTAGTATCACTATCACTTTGCTGGAGCCTCAAAGGGGCATTATGATCAAGGACCTTCCGGCCAATAGTGGGGCCTAGATCAGACTTTGATGATATATCAAATGAAGATCACAGGTCAGTATCCTGAAAACATATGTACACGTTCAGAACTTAGAACCTTTTATAGGGTAAAATGGTTGCATCAAACTCAACATCAACTTCCCCGGTCCAATGACCGAAATTCCATTCTATAATTATCGAGGCGAAATTGAACTCGTCCCTCCGGCTCCTTCATCCGTCGACGACAATGCCGTCCCAGCTACTGAACTGCAGTCATTCATCACGAAACTATCTCACTCCCTTGGCAAAATACCAGCCTCGTCATGCATTCGCGCCGCATCGGATAACTTGTTCAGTGTTCTCAAGTATTTGTCGTACGGTTACTTAGGTATGGTAGACCCTCGAAATCATGTTCGAAAACAGTGTTAGTGTCATCGCCAGGAAGATTGTACTCACGGATGACTTGACTAAGGACAACTGGGGCATTAGAAAGCTGCGCATTGAAGCTCGCCTCTTGGCCTGGCTCAAAAGATCTTCTGAACTCCCGATACCAGGCCTTCTTTCGCCTCTGGTGCATTCATCGATAGACGAGCCAGATGCCGACCGTAGTTTCTTTTTCATCTCCGAAAAATTGGCCGGTGTTCCAATGCTGAATCAGTATGGCCTTCTAGATACAAATGCCAAGGTGCGTCCAATCGTGTTACTGAGAATGTTGTGATAATCGGTCGCCTCACAACAGGAGCGTACAGTGCAATCTTATGCGCACTTCTATCTGGAGATGTTCCGATTAAAGGTACCTCAAAAGATTGGTTCATTAGTCCCGGGTATATCCTCAACGTCAAGTGATGATGTGATGTTGTACCCGCTATCACCGTACAATCTCAATTCCGCGATCCTATCAAGGCATTTGACGATATCCGAGAATACTTTGATTTCTTACTGGAGATGAAGAAAGATTCGGATACGATTGGTGGAGACGATCATGGTCACTTGAGCGAGCTTAGAGTTCACATCAACGCTGTCCTCGACAATTTGACGTCCAAGAAATCTGCCCTTTCACTATCACGGTGTGTTCTGGTGCACGCGGATCTCAATGATATGAATATCCTGATAGACGAACGTGGTCAAATCACTGGTATTATTGACTGGGAGTATCAATTGATTAAACCTGCAATTCTTGCAGCTGAGTATCCTCCATGGCTTTGCTACGACGCCTGTTTGGATCCACGTTTCGCCGCTCAGGTATACACGGTTTGGTTAGACAGCCCAGAGGAAAGCGAGCGATTACGCAATCTTTACCTTCAGGTGAGCCTCGGTGACTTGATTGGATTCATGTATCGAAATCTGTTCTATAGGTTGTCAAAGCTCGAGACGAAGAGTACTACGAAGCCCTGATACAGGATGCCAAGCTCAGGTCTTGTGCTAGATGGCTGACCCATATGCGCCTTGATGAGGGTTGTGTTCGCATGAAACAGTGGATGGATTCGGTATTTAGGTAGGCAGTCTTTCCCACTATGGTCGTGGTATGTAGTTGCAGCTGGTGGCGTTGGTTTGTTTGATCACTGCTTTGGATTGTGATCCTTGTCTAAGTTGTCAGGGACTGCAAAAACATGATGTATGTGACAGCTTGATAGCTTGAAGCATTGTGTGTAATCAAACCATCGTGTTTTGCGCTTCAAGCAGCGCTTGCCATTCTACTAACCTCCGATGGCACTTGCCCGCCTACACTTCAAGGTCTTGTGGTTCTGCCAGTGTATGGACGAGGACCGGGTGGAGGTTTGTGTCGGATTCGACATGAATATAAATGTTGCTCCACACCGATATCAATGCCAGATTTTCTTCCGTATCGTCTCAGCCACTCACTAATCCTGCCTGATTTGGGCCTGTATCCTGTCGATAGTTGTGTGTATCCACTCCAGGGTAATTCCTTGTCATTCTATTACCTTGGGAAGAGCAGACCACGAGACAAGCCTCGATATAACAGCCGGTCATAAACTTGAGTCTGCTTTCATCTTTCTTTGCTTTGATATCAGATATATGACAACCAAACGTTTTCACGCTTCGGTACTCGTGGTAATATTCATACACATATTGTAGACATAGAAGTGGATAATCCAAGATTTATATACCCGTGCGCTTCGCGTCTAAATGTCGCGCAGAAAACATGTGCCGCTCGAATTCCTGCATGTAATACCATCAGGCATCGTTTTGAATATAAAAAGAAGGGAAAAACCTCATATGTCGCGAAAACCTGGTCGCAAGGGACATTGGCATCGTCATCAACTCTCCACCCACACTGATACACTTTATCCTCTCCCTCCTGTAAACTTTTCACCTTGCACAAATCGGCATTCAACACCGTCACCTGACTCTTCCAGCTCCTCAATTCCTGGTCCAGCTCCTTTATCTTGAGCTCCTTATCATCCACTTCCTCTTGCAAATCGACAATCTCATTCCTCAGCATCCGAAACTCCTTCGCCAGCTCCTCACACCGTGCCCTCAACTCAGGTTCTTCAGCGGCCCTCCTCCTAATGTCATCATTGGTGCGTAGATCCTTTTCCATGATGAACAACGCCAGGCGCTTATACGTCCTAGCATCATCCTCCAACGCCTTGACACGCGCGATATACGTAGCTTTCACCGCTTCAACCCCGATTGACGCTTGATCCCTAGCGATCTGCGCCTCCTTTTGTAGCTCGGCATTTTCCTCACGGACAGAAGTCACGAACCCAGACGCCTGGGTATAATGCTCGCGGAAGAACTCCCGATCCTTCTCTGCGCTCTCCTTTCCTCTCGCCAAATCCGCCACCCGCTTCTCGCTTGACGAATACGACGCATGGGCAGCTTCGAGACTCGCTCGCATAACCTCTAGCTCTCGCTCGAGTTCAACTTCACGAGGCCGCGGCGCACTCGCAGCTGTCAAAGCTTCGCGAAGGGTGCTGATCTCCTTCGTGAGCTGTGCATTCTCCTGGGATTTCTCATTGAGCAAGGCCAGTGTAGCGACGAAGTCTGGTCTGTTGTCTTGTTCCTGGGACTGGTTATCGACATGAAACTCAGGACAATTGACAATACCAATGGAATTTACCTCGATGGGTGTTGAGGATGGGGCTGGTACAGTAGGAGGTAGAATGAGCTCATTAGGAGAATTGTGGTGCCCCGAACGATTGCTGTGCAAACTCGACTTCGATTTCGAACGAGCACAATTATCATCATTGTTCCGTTTCTCGACTACGGGGTTCAGTGGTGGCTGCTCAACCTGACAAATCAACTGAGTTGCGCCAGAAAGAGGATAGAATGAGATCCTGACCTCCTTGGTAACCTGAGCTGAAGGCTCGACATCCCAACTCTGATTCATGTCTACATCCCCCATAGGCCTGGTATCTGGCACATCCATCAACAGATCCTGTGTCGACTCTTCTTCCTCCTGACGCAGACCCATAATATCATCCTCTACACTCTCGTGCTCCGCGTCCTCTGATGGTGCCCTTGACAATAGCGATGTCCTCTCCTTCTCCTTCTCCTCCTTCTCCTCCTTTTCCTTTCCCTCCCACAACGGTCCAGGTGTATGCTTCGTGCTCCTTCCTTTTTCTTTCTCAATCTCTACTTCCTTTCGCTTCTTTCGCTTCCTCTCCTCATTCTCACTCGACACCACAGTCAACGCCTTCTTCTTTCCCGCTTCCAATCCTCCATCGAACTCGCGCTGCCGCTTCAACCTTTCAGCACGCGCGTGTGCCGCAAGTTGCTGTCCCCTCTTCTGCAACACAACGTCCAGCTCGTCCCGTCCACTATCATCGTCATCCGTCACAGAACCCTCTGCATCAACTTCTTTGCCTTTCCCCTCCCGTTCCATCTTGTCCTGCCCAATTTTCCGCTTCCGTCCGCCCTTTTCTGGTGAGGTAAATTGTTCAATTGAGCTCACAGGCTCCATCACTTGTGCCTCATCTGAATCCTCCCCCGGTACAGTGTCTGCGGCGCTGCGGTGCTTTGAAGCAGATGACGAGTTAGGAAGATGGGGCGTAAAAACAGATGGGGAAAGTCTTGGTATTGGACGAAGGGACCCAAAACTGACTCCTGATGCCCTATGACTGCTCGACGTCGAAGCTGCTTTCTGCTGTTTGAGTTTCATCTCCGCCACATCAGGTTCATGTTGTTCCTCGTCTACTTCTATGTGTATATCTAGCTCAGGCTGGTGGAGTGCGTCATCGAAGAAGGAGAGACGCGAGCTCGAGCCAGGCGTGCGGGGGCGCATTCTGGAGATGATGGACGACCGCGGGGGAGAAGTCGGGAGAGTCAGAGTTGGGACTCGTGAAGGTTTCGGGGGTGCACGTTGTTTGAGTGGTTTAGAGGAAAGTTTGGGGAGTTCAACTTCCGGGCTAGAGGTCGTTTGAGGCCGAAGTGGAGGAGTTGACTGTCGTTGTTTGAGCGGCGGTAACATAGGCCGAGATTGAGACTGTGACTGTGTATTGCGCGATGATTCCGTTTCAGTTTCAGGCACCTCACCCTGACGATATGAATTGTCGTTGACGCCGTTGGAGGTTGTGGATACACGGATACCTTTTGGTGGTTGTTTATGTACTGCGTCAAAGTCGACATATTCGTCGTACATTTCTTGCACGAGCTGATCTTCATCGTTGTGAGGATCCGACAGTGAAGGGGTATGATACACTTGCAACTGTCGAAGACTTGTCGAAGATATTGTTGGCAAGCTATCTTTAGACACGAGAGGGGGCGTTGGCGATTTGTGGGCTGGAATTACCTCGTCAACCTCGTCTGATGAGGATGAAAGCTCTTCAACGGATTCCCGGGACCGTCGCTTTTTTGAGGGCGTTGAGAGCTTACCGGACTTAGATTTCACGTACGCTATAACAGGATCCGGTGTCACTGTAGGAGTGCGCGTATTAGAAGAACGGCATGGCTTCGCATTCCTTCTTACTGTAGATGGTTTGCGGACAGTTGAAGAGGGTGGCTGTATTCGTGCTGTACCCTCACCACTACCGCTGCTTTCTTCTTCCTCTTTTTGTACAGGAAGAACCTTGCTCTTCCTGTCCCTTCGCCGATTCGTCACAACTTCGGACTCATAATCGGACTCCTGTACGTGAGATTCCTTCCTCCTCATACTTGGACGGGACTTGGCCGCCCTCGAATCTTTCACTTCAATCTTCCGTTTCTTTTTGGGGTGAATCAAGGGTGGGTCTACGTCGTCCTCGTTATACCCTTCTTCTGACAGAGCGGCGCTTCGAGTGCGCTTTCCGTTATCTCTGGCGTGATTGACTGGAGCGACAGTGGCACTTTGGCCTCGTGCGTTGCGCTTTGTGGCCGTGGATGACGAGTTTGTAGAAACGCGTGAAGTGCCCGATAGATGGGATACGTGAGATAAACGTGATCCTTTTGGGCCTGCGAAGGTGTTCTAGAACTAAGAGACATTGGGAAGGATTGACATACCTTTCTTTTTCTTCTTGGACTTCCGACGTTTCCATTCGTGAACAAGATCATCGGTACAGTCAGATTTCTGCACCCAACTCTGCGCCCAAGGCTTGTTGGTCTTGGGATCAACTCCAGCCCATCGAACTTTGTAGAAGCTTCCTTTCTCCGAAGTGATCTCAACGACCTCCCAAAGAACATCTTCGTCTCCTTCCTGTAAAACGAACTGTGACTGTATATCGCGTTCGAACAATTCAGAGTCACTAGACTGCGACATATTTTGTCTAGTAATGATCAGTATGATTGCATAAGTATTAGTAACTGTGGCAAAAAACCTTCGTGCTTCTAAACAGCTCGAGCTTCTAAACAAGGAAGCTTAAGTCGTATCACTTCACAGGCGAAGAGCGATTCCTAAGTACCAAGAGAGCTATCTTGACTGTCCGAGAACCGAGTTCCAAAACCAAAACGAACAATTGACGCTTATGTAAGAGCACATCCAACGTTTACGGTCGCATTCGTGGTCGAGCACATACAAAAGTTCGTGCAAGGGAGTCTTTTCAGAAAATAATTTCAATCTGTCCGCAGGCATTTCTCACGTACTAGATCTGGATGATGACGAGGTTAAATCCAAAATCAACGCGATAAGAAGATGAAAGATAGGCCGGAACATCTAGTATATGAGAGTAACTACGATTAAAAAAAGTGAATGATGACAGCAAAAGTGAATGAAAGAACTAGGACGCGAGGGGCAAAAAGACGACGAGGATCATCTTCATCCTTCAGGTAAGCAACAAGTATCGTAGACGAGCTTGGGAATGGGATGGAATTCTGGCACGAATGACATATTGTTTCGATGGGAAGAATTGTGCTGCGGATGAAAAGCTTCAGTGTCGTGATATCATGTTCTATCATCGTGCTAAACTTACACGTAAATGGCACTGTGGCACTACATTGTCTGTCAATGGAGTCTTAATTTCCTGAGAGTCAAATTGTGAAAAGAACGTATCAAATATACATTGCTGACAGTAGGGATTGCGGAGTCGAAAGTTGTTTTAACGCGCATGTACACCATAAGGTGCGTTTGTTGAGGTTGACGAAACCTGCTAAAGCTAGGTGGGCTATCCATCTCCGGAGACAAGCTCAAGTAGATGATTACAAGTCTAACTTGTACACAAAAGTCCACATCTAGCATGATATAGACGACACTATCGGAACATCGGTCCCAAGGCAAAATTCGCCTGGGTGCAGAATAGTTTGAAGAATGTCACGCCATGGAACGTCGGACATATACAAATATACAGAAAGTATCACACTGAATGAAAACCAAACCCTCTTGTATACACGAGTGAAGACAAGAGACTAGGCAACCAACAAAACCAAGGTTGGACAGCCATCTATTGCAAACGCACCGCATGTCCTGACAACCCCGTGCAAATGAATCTCAACATCATGTCGAGGCAACTCAGAACGCAGCCCAACAAGTCGGAGACTCAGAAGGGAGTTGTGCACCGATAACGAAGTCGGGCTCAACTTGTGCAAGGACGAGACCTACAACATATGTTGATTGCGCATGTGTAACATTTGATGTGAAGCATCGAAAGATAAATGGGAAAAAAACCTGGGATCATATCCTCCTGACCCCTTTCCCGTTGTATCCCATCTCATTAGATCTATCGCATGGGTAGCTATCGGATACTGGCGCGAACCTTTTATTTCTCGGGGTTGGCGTTCCTGAGGAAGAAGTGTCAGTGGCAACGTTCAACAATTAAAAGGCGAAAAGAATGAATGGATCAGATAGGAGCGAAAGACTTAGATGATTGCTTATCAACACTTTAAGATTCAGTGTGAACTATGCTATATTCGTTGGGTATCATCATGATGGGTGAAAGACGATATTGCTCGCCTTGGGACAGACACAAAGCATTAAAATAAGTCGAATAAAAAGACTCACATTCTGCGCTTGCCGCCGGGGAGGGTGGTAACGTTCACGAAGCTATTGATATTACAATCGATACCAACTTGAGAAGAAGGGAAAAACAACTTACCGGCGGTTGTACAAGATCCTCTTCTTAGCACGACCCTTAGGAGACTTCTTTTTCTCCTGTTTCTCGACCTTGGGAGTCTGCGACTTGACTTTACCAGCACGAGCGAGGGATCCGTGAACTAACCAAAGTATGAGAATGGTTCAACAAACGGAAGTAAACCTTACCTTTTCCCATTTTTGTCTTGAGGTTACTGGTCGATGAGGGAGCAGTTTATGTGTGTGTCGAAAAGCCGCAAACTATATAGTTATGCAAGTAAGGTTTGAGTAGCTCTCGGTAACTTCCGCGGCATTGGTCACCTGCTTCGAAAGTTCGATTAACTAGGATTCATTTGTATTAACTAATAACTAGTGAATGTCAATATTAAAGAAGTCTCAATCTGTTGGGGTACATAGGGTTAATATGGACCTTTCGTGACCCATCTGAATTTCATAACTTCGTTTCTGAAAATGAGTGTCCTATACATATCTATCAATGACCTCTCAAATAGAGTTTTCCAGAACTTATCCTGTAGCTCTCTATAGCTAGTTCTACAGCCATGTTTTGGCCACCGGCTACGATTGGTGAACTCGCTCTTGTTCCTTCGTATTCCATCAAGGATCCCTTAATAGTTCCCCCTTGTTTTTTATTGTCCTTGATCTGGGGTGCCTTCAACACCATGGTCTATAAACTGCAGCCAGCACCCCGCCCACTCGCATGATTATCTAACAACCCTTCTTCGGCTGCTCTCGAGTCTCCTCATACCTCCTTCTGATGACTATCTCGTGCTCACCATCCACCTCATGCACCCAGCTCAACTTCATGTAATGAGATGGAAGTCTGTCACCGAACACAGTCACGTCTTTCAGCATGCCCACAACTCGCTCTATACTCGAACGCCTTCAGCGTCCGGGACATGAGTTATTCTCCCTTTCTTATTGCTGATTTATGTCTCACTGTAGAATTCTTGAACAGCTCGTCATTGATGCAGATCGTTTTACTCAATTCTTTAGCTTTTTCTTTTTGAATAAAGAGGCATCCTTGACTATATATCGTAGGCAAGCGTCCGTTGTTTGGGCTTATGTTTGCGAATCAGCTCAGATCCTCCCGATTTGCACGTCATTCGGATGAGCATCGACGCATTATGAGATTCACGCTCTCGCTACTGGAACACCTTTGGTTCTTACAGGTTGCGTTTCTCATGCGTATTGCCTGGCACACGTCAACATCTCATCTTCTTGGACCTCCAAGTGCCTGTATCCGAACCGACCTGTACCAATGGTCATTGATATAAACAATGGTTCATCCAACAGATCGCATTTTTTTCAGACTAATATCATGCCAACGTGAGACTTCAACTTAACTTGAAGTTGTAACGAGATACATATAGTTATGCGCTCGATATGATAGCAGACTAAACACCACGATTTCCAATACAGAACCTTCTGGCGTCCGAGGGAGCTGACCATGAGACCTGTACAAGTTGCTCGTTCAGCAGTAAGTTAACCGATTTTACGAAGGTCTTTCAATTACCGCTCAATGACGATACAGAAGGCTGCGACACAATCTATACTCAAAAGATGTGTTATGTGTAGACCCAGAAATCTTTTTTAAAAGGTCGGTGTCAAGTGATAGGAAGATGCTCCTTATAGAGCTAGAGATGATTGAGCGCAAGACATACGTTGTCTACTACTTGCATAGTTTTAGTCTCAATGATCCAGTTCAGCGCCTCATCCTCCTTTTTCACCATACTTAGGTCACAGCAGATTCCTTCAGACCTCTCGATTTTTGTACACCCGGAAACCGGCGCTTTTCCCTTTCATCAGGGTACGACACAGCACGCGAAATTGCTCTCCAGCTCTGGCCATGAGAACTATTTGAGTGTTTTCAATACCCAGATGCGTCTTTAAAAGTCCCGATAGTGATAAGGGTCATGTTATTCTCATGATTGTAAATTGTAAGAACTCCTCCCGCCTTCTTTGAATTACCCATTTATTGCTATCGATGTTACCAGACCAAGTACAAGACACGAAATAAGGTATTGGAGTAAGTTCAGCAGCAATGGTAATTACCAGCAATGACTATCTTGATCTCAACAATGTGGCTACTTTATATCCATCCTTTTTAACCTTGGCATGCAGTTGGCGATGACGTTTTGATCTATGAATATGCCACCAGTTGCGTCAATCTCGAGTTCGCATAGGTTTTCCAATACGAGCAGCGGCTCAATGGAATCAAACGCCAGTGGCGATATATCGGACCACCATGCCAGACATTCTTTAATCCGCAGGGATGTAAACGAAAGACGGTTGAAACTGTGTGAGACCGCTCGAGTGAGTTCCAGCCATTTTTGATGTCGTGCTTGTGGCTGCGTGGACGGGGAAGGGAGGCCGGCGTCGGTCGTATTGGGCGCGGAATACACATTGCGACGAATGAGCTCGATGCCAAGGTGAATCAGTGGGCAATGCGACATCTTAGACAAAAGCAGGATTGCGTCGTCTATATTTTCATAGTGACACGTCAAAAATTGCACATATGAAAATGTAAGTGGGCCAAGCCATTGAGAAGTATGGTGAGAAGGATCGGGTTCGAACTCCAGACTTTCAAGGGTATTGAGGCCGCCGAGATGTTGGAGACTTTGGGTGGTTAAGGAAGATCGCGTTATAAGACGTTGGAGTCGGGGAAGTGCGCGAATCATGGCTTCCATAGTGTCCGGAAGTGCAAATTCAATCATCACAGATCGAATACCCTGATTCTGGCGCCATAAATGATCCAAAAGTGTCTTGCAGATCCTATTTGGTGTCATCTTCAGATTGAGGCGTACATCAACTTCGTTCAAATTTTGCCCAAAATGTCCATAGAAAGGTTCTAGTTCAGGAGAGGGATCAAGGACGGTCATTGAAACTAGATTGGGAAACAAAATGTGTCCCCCAGCAAGCGCAGTGAGGTTAAGCATTTCATACACTTCGGGTGCCACTCGGAGAAACTCGGCCTTACGGGATGCTTCACCTTCCCGCAGATGAGTTCGCTCCGGAAGAGTTAAACGACTTATCTTCCGCGACTTTGCCACAAACTCTTCAAATTCCTCTGTGGTGGGCTGCCTTGTGAAAATCTTATTTCGAAAATTTTCAGACGCCACCTCGAGTCAGAATGAGGAGGACGCACCAAGACAGGATCTCCTGGTTCTTCTCCATCGATCGACCAGGAATCACTCGGGAAGGACATGAGTAGGGGCAGCAGAGAATGCATGTCGGTCCACATGAGTTTCTGAGCCCAAAACCTGAATGGACCGGAGACTTTCGCTAATGTGGCGAGGGTTCGATGATGATCAAGATCATTATTACGGGTGTAGTATA
>JABFYK010058585.1:0-11955 GCA_018849495.1 Termitomyces sp. T123_Mx157 | reverse complement strand
ATATTCCCTCGTCCGGCACCCATCCTACCTTGGCTTGTGGGCTGTAAGGCTCGCGGCTGATATCATTCATTCATCTAGTGGGACAGTCTTCGAGGATTGTATTCGACCATGGTCTCCGGGTATGGCCAAGGCATTCCTATGGTGGGGATATGTGTATACGTTGATGGTAGTTGTGTGGATGGCGTTGAGGGCGAAGTGGGAGGATGAGCTGATGGAGAATGAGTTCGGTGAGGCGTGGAGGAAATGGCAGGAAAAGACGCGTTATCGTGTTGTTCCATACATTTATTGAGGTACTGAAGAGCGCTCGTAGTAATTTCTCATAAAACGATCTTGCCTCGTGTATCGTGGATGCTGTGAAGTCCTTCGTAACAAATTCCCTCCATTCGGGCCGCGGAATCCTCCGATCTTCAACTCTCCGCTGGAGAGCTCCGATCAGAAAATGTGACGGTATCACTGGATTTACAGCCTCTGGACTACGTGGTCAGAGGAATCGAAAAACCAAATAGTCCTTCCGTAACCATGAGCATATTTCAAGTACCAGAGTTTTCGCTTGATTGATCTTCTTCCTTTGACCTATGCGTTTATTTCGTTACTTTCGCGTGTTTCTGGGTCAAATACAGTTACAAATATCTTGGGTGCTCTGATGATGCTCTAAAAGAAATTCTCGGGTAGTCTGGTCCTCTGACGATCATGATTTAGCGGAATTTCTTGCTTGTTCTCAATACAGTTTTCAAATCTCATTCATCCATCATTCTCGATCACTGTCTTAGGATTTTTACAGAGTAAAATTCATTCTTCATTGTAGTTAAAGCGAAATAGCAAGAAACAATAGTTCTCTTCCTTGGTTGAAAAACGTGGATCGGACTAAATAATACGGTAAGCATCGTTCCCGGCTGGTAGTACGATTTTGAGCTCTTTCAGGGAATATCATTCATGTTAAAGCTTACAATCAGCACACATTGAAAGATGCAGTCGCTTTGTTTCAGGTATCTATTCTGATCTACCTGATACGGATATGGTCAACCTGTGGGTCTTTTTAACTTGATAATAATATTGAGCAACCGTGCAGCCCGTTAGAATGAGCTAAGATTTCAATTCTGCTCTCATTAGATACAGAGATGAATGGCGTTGTCATAGACGTCTCCACTGACAGAAGGCCGCTGGGACTGAGGTTCTTGGCTTTACAGAGCGATTACTGAAGCAAAACAGTGGTCATAGTCCGAGAGCACTACCAGAGGCAGATCTCAAGTCTGTCACGGCAACTGCTTCTGCAGGTATGACTTACCATAGAAGCAGCTACTTCCTTCTTCAAGTGAAAAATCCTGTAAATTGACTGTGTATAGTAACGTTAATTTGCACCCGGACTGTCTCTGCAGCCGGCACGTTCAATGCTTGTTAATCCTGACGATATACGAGCATAGTATATTTTTCGTACCCTGACATTTGAGGATACTAATGGATTATATATCTGGTTGAGAAACCTTCCACGCCTTCGAAAAATTGATATTCATTTATTGGAATGGGCCATAAAACATGACATTATTTTACTGCCGTGTAAGCGAGAGTAGATGCGTCAGTGCGCCACGCGTAAGGCAAGCAAGTCGTAAGGTTGTGTAGTGAAAATGAAGCGTATGTGTATTTTATTGATAAGCTATCCACGTCTTCGGAACATTGATTGTTATCTATTGTGATGGAGACACGAAACATGACGTAGTTATATTAGAGTAATACTGTGTAGCGAGAGTAGATGCGTCAATGCGTCATGCGTATGGTGAGCAAGTCGTTAGGTTGTAGTGAATGAGGTGCTGGCCATGCTTTTGCGAACCGTCGCACGTCGACGGTGATTAAGAATACACGTCAGGAAAAAGAGAAATAGAAAGAACTCCATTAATGTTTTGCATTCGGGTCACCCTTGAATCCTTGTCCTCGTTTTGCCTTCGATGCGCGCTTGGAACTACACCTAATGCGTTCACCAAATCGGTAGAAAATGAACGGCATAGGTCCGATGACACATGCGACAAGAGCCAGTAGCAGTCCAGCAAACTGGAAGTGCATCGCGTTGAACATCTGCGTGACGAAGAGAGGAATGGAAGAGCCGATACATGAACGCATTAGGGTCTTGGCGGCGATAGCTGAGGCAGCGAAGTTGCTGTAGGAGTCGATGATGTACGAATTTGCGCCGATGTAAAGGATGATCATGGAAAAACCGAAGATGGCTCCTGATACACAGACGCCCATCCAGTGCACGCTGGCATATGCGCCTGTAAACGCGAAGATGAACATCGAGATGGGAAGGATGCTGTGGAAGAGACGTTAGGGATTACTGGGAAAGATGAACAAATCGGATAACTTACATAGCACCAAGCATCATAGGATATAGCCGGGCCTCTGGGAATGAACCGTCGCGTGTAACCTTGGCGTACAGTTTTTCTTGGTAAGTCATCGCACAGATAGCAATCAGCATGCCAATCATGACACTGATAAACGAGACACCAGTCATGCCGGCACTCCAACCGCGGATACCTTGAAATGCGAATGGGAATGCAAAGAACAGCAGGTAAAGTAGAGCATAAATGAAGGAGAGGTCTAATGTGATATATCTATGAGCACATTCTCAATCTCAAAAGTACACGGATAACTTACAGAAGGACATGAACAGAACAATCGGTTCCATAACCATCATGACGAGAGGACGAGAAATGGCCACCTTCAAAGTTTGGAGGAGAGGTTGGGCTTCAAGTTCGGCGAGAGTCTGATACTTGTCATCTCCAGTCTCCTTGCGCAATTTTTGAGCTTTCCTGCGCAAAATGACAGAGGCAAGTGTCTCGGGAACGATGAGCGTGAAAATGAAACAAGCGCCGACAAAGATAAAGAGGACCCAGTAGATCCAGCGCCAACCGGCCTTCTCGCCGATCCAACCACCAAAAAGTGGGCCAAGACATGGTCCAAGGCTACAGAAGGGTAAATGTCAGGTTGATCTAGGATTTGATATCATGCTGATACAAATAAACGTACAAGATAGTCGCCGAGAATACTGCCATAGGGAAGCCTCGTTCTTTGACTGCCCAAATATCGGCTACGCTTCCACCGACGTTACACATGGGGGCGGAAGCGGCGACACCGGCGAGTCCACGGCCGACGATAAGTGTGGCGCGATTGAGAGCGAGGGCGCTGGGAAGGGTGAAGATAAAATAGAAGAATATTGAAACACAGTAGATAGGTTTCCGGCCGAAGACTTCGGACAGCGGGGCGAAGACAAGAGGACTGTGGCAATTTGTGAGCAACAAAAGAAAGGTATTCATGGCGTGAATTGAACATACCCAATACCAAATCCGAGGACATATAAAGTGACTGTAAGGTTGATAACCTCTTGAGGTGCGTGGAACTCTTTCGCTGGTCCTTCGAGACTGTTCAAGATTGCAAAATTAGTACGACAAAACTTTCAATAGTAAAATGGATGAAACGCACTCTCCGGTTATGATAGAGCTACCGATAGCAACTGCCAAACACAGGAAAGATACGGCGGCGGTAACGGCCCTACACATCAGGAGGTTAGGTAGGCAAGTAAATCATACAATGGAAGAGATGCACCATTTACGACCTTTATTCCATTCTCGCGGATCTTCTCCTGCACCGGGCGTAAACTCTACCAAATGGTATCCTTGATTCGTGTACTGTTTCTCGAGTTCGTGTATAGTGATAGTGTCGGTCAATGTCGTCGTAGCCGTCGGCGTTTGGTGACTAGGCGTTAATGGACCTTCACGTTCAAGTTTCCGATATTCGTCTTCCTGTTCTTGTGAGAGAGCAGGAGGGAAAGCGAATTCGGCTTCGATAGGTTCTGAGGGCATTCAGGTCGTGAAAAAGTGTTCGTGTGGGAGGGGGGGAGCCCTGTGGGGGGTTTGAAAAATTATGAGAAGGTATTGTGTCGTGCTAAGGCATATATGCACTACCACAACCCGGGTCAAAGATTAACTCGTCCGACACTATCGATCGTTTCCGTCTTTTTTCTGGTCATGATTTACGATCAATGATAGCCTCCATGTGCATTGGTTGGTGTAAAAAGATATCGGCAAAAACGATCACGGCCTCAAATATTCGATGTCTCAGACTCCATTACATATTGCGGCTTGTCAGTGTGTTACCGGAGAGATATGTAAGGAGATCTGACGTCATCGAACAATGGGGTTGTCGGTACGGATATCGCCTAAGCTCGGTCATTGGTGGTTTGTAGTACTACTGAGGCTAGTACAACTTCACGGACCAGTAAAATTTTGCCTAGAGTTTCCTGAAAGATTAATGCGACGACTGCTTTGATCACTCTCATGGGGAGATACTTACCACACTTGATAGCTCACAAACGCACCCAAGGTCGACACAAGAACACACGTTACATGATGCATCTAAGCAAGTCTGGCCCAGACTTGTGCAAACTTAAGACTCCGGGTACAGAAGGAGTCATAAACTTAGCTTTGGACTTTTTAACTCAAATTAGTCGGGCCCCGAGTTTCAGCCGCGACAACAAGAGCCTTGAGAGGTCAAGACACTCATCGCCTCGAAAAGTCGGTGTAAGTTGGTATGATGCCATTTTGTTTGCAAAAAATCAACGCCTTTGAATACTTTCGGAAATTTTACGGGTTGACTGAATGATAAGTAGGCTCAGGTTCCGTCCCGTCGTAACGATTGAAGCCGAGTTGAAGCCGAGACGGCGGCTGGGAGCGGCTGGGCCTTTGCTTGTGCCTTATTCATGATGTGCACGTGAACCATGACGCGCTTCCCCACACTGCAGAAGCCGCCTCCAATACGCGATACGATTGACTATTGCATTGTGATGGACAATGAGAATCTGATAGAGAGAAGTGTCAGTTAAACCGAAAGTTTATGAAGTGGACTTGGACCAGAGGGCAACTCTGGAATCGTCTGGAATGATTAGTTGCTGCGTTGACCCGTGTTGACACAGGTCCAAGACAGGGGTGACGGGACTATATAAACAAGTCACATTCGCCCCAACACTTCTCAACAATCTAGTTGCAATCCACTACTACATCGCGTCCTTATTCTTTCCCTCTCCATCTTTATACTATCCTACCCTTATGACCCGCACTGCTCGTTCATCCTTCCCCCGTGCAATCAACCGGGACCGCTCAGAGTCCAAATCGGGCCTCGACAAGTCCATTCGTAAGAACGGCGCCGGAGCACACAGTTGGGGAAGTATCGCGGATGAGCGAGAACATGAGCTTGCCGCTATGGACGATGAGGAGTACGATATGGAGCAAGAATCGTTGTCTGACAATCTCAGCTCCAGTTCTGAATGTATGTGTCACCACATTCTTTCAATTGTTCCTGTTCTAATGTTGCATCCGCTGACAGCCCTTGAGGAAAAGAAGCCTGTCTTCCAGAGGTCTAACAGTAGCTTGACCAGCGACGAGCTGGAGAGTGCTAAACAATTCAGGAAAAACGCGCTTAAGACCAACAGTATGTACGAACATTACTCTTCTTGGATGTGATGACTCATTATTGAGTTACAGGCCTTGACCTCTCTGCCATCGCTCGTACCTCTCCTGCTGTTTCGACCTCCCCCAAGAGCACTCACGCCTCTCAGGTAAGGTTTGATAGGTCACATCCTTCATGTTTATCATTAAATCTACTACTAGATGATCTGAATAACCTACAATAATCCCAATTGTACTCGTATTGAACTGTATATTGCGCCGCCCTAACTAGTTATCAAAGCATTAAACTTGTAAATGTATTTAGCACTCCACAAATCGCATGAGCTTCCTTGTTAATTCCGATCAGTGATCCTCTAAGCTAGTCACACGACATGGAAATGGCTTCGACTTGCTGCTTCCCTGGCGCTAAGCTGATGGGTATTGTCCCTCGTGACGCGAGAGATGTATCAAATGGTGTGAAGTGGTGTGAAGTGTTGTCGAAGGATCATGATCAGGTGGCCGCCCCAAAATTCTCAAACGAAACGAGATTGAGGCACGAGGATGTATTAGACTAAGGCGTTTATATATCGAACTTAAAGTCAAAATGGCATGGGATGAGCTTGGGATGGTGGGAGCAGAAGATGCACCAAAACGAAGGTGGGATATCTCATGCCGCTTTCAAAATGTTACTCGACAATGTCATAAGTGAGAAAGCTGAAGCTCAACAAGGGCATCACCGTAGTGCCTATTTTCGATAGCTGGTGGTGACGTACGAGGTTCCTCGAAAAACATATATGTCAGGGTTCTATCGACAAAATCAGTCTACAGTTGCTGGTGTCATCAAAATATGTTCTACTGAAACGCGGAAGATGTGTAGGATCATCCTGTCTCTAATTGATTATCAGTACTTCCTGTCCAGGGAACCGAGACGCATCACAGTTCACCTCCACTGCTCATAAAATATCAGTCATTGATAACCATCCAGATTGAAGGCAGTTCTGCCCCGCGCGCGACGGACGTCGGGGACACCCACAGCGTCGCCGGTGCCAAGCTTCGATGACATGAATATGATTGGGTCATCTTAATCATGTATCTACATAGTTGTCCAAACAAATTATGTCATGTTCATTCGACTTTTTTCCCGTTTGATCGTGAGCGCACGCGGGCCACAAATTTGCGCGATTACTTACCTTGGACCCGTCATGCGGCGATACTCTCGGAACGGGTTTTTAGATCACCGTAGATCGATCGTACTGCTTTAATACGGCTTCAGCTGCCAATACTCAGACCAGAAGCATGAAAGTATAGGACTAAGAGGGTCAAACTGAATGCGCAGACGCTTGGTGGAAGAGCCATGTAGTCGTGACGCGAAGGTTGTACAAGGTTTACCCTCTCATCGTTCTCTTGCCAGCGGTCTTTTATACCGAAGCTTTTACTTTCGTTGTTCTGTTCATTGAGATAGTAGTTGCCTTGGTGGCCTGTCCTCTGTGAATTGTATCTCTTTCTGCCCATAACGCGTCTCCACTTCCCTTCCTCCGATGTGGACAATCCGCTTCCCTCGTATACCTTTCGCTCAATAACAAGCGTCACCACTTGAGCTCCTCCGTGTCGTCTATATCCGGTACCGTCTTGTGAGTTCTGTAATGTTTGTCTTAAGTACATCGTGACCCATGACGACTGTATTTCTCTAGCTTTAGATTTCTTTGGGACAATCATTGGTTGATGGATTAGTCGACATGACGGATGTCAGTAGATACATTTGGTCTGGCATCTGGCTTATCTTCACTGGTGGCTCTCGTGCCCGTTCTCCTTCGTCGCAAAGTTGAGAAGCTACTCAAGAAGACCGGTGATCCGGAACTCAATCATTGCTTTCCATTGTCTTGACAATCCGTGGCTCCAGCGGTGGTGCCACTGTCAATTGCCTTCATCACTATCATAATGATCGGTCTCCTGGTTAACAGCTGACATAACCTTATTACCTCGGAGTCTCTGTTCTGCATCTTTGGCTTTGCTATGATATTCAATACTTTCACCACAACTCCTACACCGCAACTCCTACATCGTCGACCATTCAAAACGGCTCTGCTATCCTCATATTAGACTCCCATTCATGCATATAAGTGGTTCCGAAGTGGCATACGCTCCAGAAAGAGAATTTCAAGATGCCAGGTTTGCTCATCAGTCCTGATTACGTATGTGCCATTCGTTTGGACTGTTATTAAGACGGTGATCAGAGGCTACCCCGAGGACCGCGATTTTTGCTTCGTGTTTTCTAAATTCTTGGTTTTCACAAATCGAACTTGTTCTCACATTAATATCTGCTGTCATTCAGGTGACATCTCCGTTATCCGAATACTTGTATAAGTTGTACTTTTATCACAAGATCTACACGTGGACCTACTGCAAGGCTTCTTAATCATAATCAGGCCACAGCCTTCAAGGGTACGTGATTAATACTAAAGATAACATACTTATTGAAGTCTGATATAATCTGATTGTTCATTCTGATACTCGAAAGGAATTATGCATGCAGGGGAAACTGATTGTCAGTCTCCACCTCTAGGAGTGACCTCGGTTGCAGTTGTGCATGTAGGGAAGATTGCTTGTCAGTCGCTCCCTGAATTTTTGAGTAGATCAGCCTCTGAACAGATGATCATTGCATTGCTTCTAAACATGGCTCAAAGTGTTCCCTAGTCTTGGGATGGATGTTCTTACATAGGAAAGTTCGTGCTCAGTACAAGCAACCGCCACGGAGCGTGACGTTTTTGTTTTCTCTCCATTTACCAGGTACAAAAGTCGTTTATCGCCTCTGAGGTCACTCAGTGGAATAGAAACACTCAGAATATTAATAGGACCGCTATCACCGCCGACTCCGAGATGTATCACCAACTCCAGCAGCTTGGCAGGCTGTCTACACATCCAGCCTTGTTAACAGTCAAACTTTGTTAGATTGACACAACGACCTCAACTATTCATGTTTCGACACTGATTACTGACACCCGATTTCAAGATCTTTACGAAGACCGTCCTGGATACAGCGACACCATCCTTGTTTACGTCAGAAGTGAAACGCTGCGGGCACTCAATGTCACCTAGTGTGATCAGGTCCATGACTGACATCCCTAAAATGTCCTGTCATTTTGAGCATTATAAGGCCAGCCTCAAGTGTTGAAATCCATAGTGCTCCTATTCATCTCACGTCTTGCGTAATTAACTTGTCAAAGCATGTCATCTACTTTTCAACCTACCATTGCGCTGGATGACACATTGGGTGCCGTCTTTCTAGGTGCCACCCTGACTGGAATGTATGCTTTTTTCATCATATGACTAAACCCGCCTACCTTGTTTTCTTTCAGCCTATACGGTATAACATGTGTGCAATCCTACACCTACTTCAAGAACAACAACAGAGACAAGCGATGGTTCAAGGGAATGGTCTGTACCCTTCGTGCTCGGTCATATGTCTTTAAACTCATTAATTTAACAGATATCTCTTCTCTGGTAGGCACAGCTATTTTCTTGGCTCATGTAACAACTTTGATTGAATGCACCGTTAATTAGGTTCTTGGACACATTGCACCAAGCTCTGATCGCTCAAAACATGTACATTTCTCTAGTTTCTGACTTCGGAAATTATCATTTTCTTGTGTCGTCTCATTCGTAAGTCTTTCGTTGTATCCTGAAAGTAATTCATTCTGAAGGTGTTAATCTTAGAAATCGAGCTGTGCGTAAATAATCCAACAATGGAGCCGTCAGCGACTGATACGTTTTACTTTCGTAGGCTTCAGGCTTTTTTTATGTCTCGGTGAGTTTCCTTCTGTCGGTGCCGAGGATAATCACTCAAAGAAATTACCCAGGAAATCAGCGATTTGATCATCAGAGGGTATGCATATGTTTTTGGGACGTCTTATTGACAAATAAGGATTTTATCGATTCTCAGCATTTTTGGGTGGCGCGTCTGGATTAGTATGTGCTCCACTCAAAGTCAGAGAATCAATCATACTGCAACTGACGTCCCTTACGTACTAGTATCTGAGAAAAATATTCCCATCGCCGTTTGTATTGTATGTCTCGCTCTTCATTCTTTTTAGAGCTCAAGTTGATTTAAAGCAGGCCGCGACGTCTCTACTGTCATTTGGTATGGTTCTCTATTGCCGAAAATAGAAACACGAGTTTCTCACAACACCTTCGTTCACCAATTACCACTAGCATCTGTCCTGGGTGAGTATGAGATCTTATTCACATGAGTCGCACTAAGGTCCCTTTCTAGCATTTCTTCTTTCGTGCGTCTATGCTGCGCATCGAATGCCGTGTTTCTCATACCTTTGCTGGTCTGCAGTAATTTTAACGGAGAACTTGCCTTTTTCCTTAAAGTATCTGTAAGTCAATCAAAGGCCAAGCTGTGAATCTTCTTTCTGATCCATAGCCAGTACCTTCTTTACATGGGATTGGCAAGTGGGATGGTAGCGGACGTGTTTATCGCAGTCTTCCTTTGCGTCAATCTATGGCGACGGCGCTCTGGACTGAGAAAGTACGTTTTCAATAAAAATTATCCGACTTCTGAAATTCATTGGATTATGAATCCAGAACAAACTCACTCGTGAAAACACTCATGATGTACTCTATTAATACAGGTGAAAAAAATTATTCATTATCTTATGTATCGGCATTGACCTCAGCTCATGCCAGCTCTTCTCACAACGTACGTTTTGGAATATATCTCGCCTCTTAATTCTGAAGTTTTGAAAGCATTTCTTATATGGCTTGTCTCATCACCTATGCTGCCATGAACGACAATTTTGTGTGGCTGGCAATCTACGAGATACTCCCCAAATGTATAAATTTCTTTTTCATATGTCTTGCATGCTGTTTCTGATATATATGATCAAGTGTTCCTCAATAGTCTCCTCGCATTGCTGAACAGCAGGGACGCACTGTCTGAGAAAGAGGGTATTTCTGTAGTTTCATCCTCCGGAAACGGTCTCAGTACGGAGCCAAAGGGTCCATTGGGAAAATTCAACATGAGACATAACCGGGTTGTTACTAATGACTCGGAATTTCGGGACTCAGAATCTGGGGAGTCGAGTCGCAATTATGAGCCTGGAAACGCTGTTTGACGAAAGCCTCAGTGTAAGCCCGCTCATCTGGTCATCCTTAATCTGCGTACATTGATCAGCGAATTTGTCGGTTCAAAAAGGACGAATTCAGTTGGAACTTTTACCAAGTGAAACGAGTCAACTTTGTATAGACCGTTACATCTTTTCTCCTTAAATCGTTGATCCCGCTCCGAATTTTGAAGTTTGATTCCTCTCAAACTGGATTGGGCCAGTTGACCCTTGAGTGGGGAGTTGTTAGGGGTTAATTTAGACTTAGATTAGACCATTTCTTTCTCCCTTTTGTCATTTTGTCCGGGCCCTTTCACTATTTCTTCCATTGTCCTCGTCAGCATGATAGGCCTGCGGGCATCAGTTATGAGTCCTTGTCGTCTCACACTGCGCTTCGCAGGCAAGTCTCGCCATTTCATTATCACCGCTGCATTCGTCGGCACTTGCTCCATTTAGGTCTACTTTTACGTCACGCGATTAGATACCCATCCATCCTCTGATACTCGCTCCTTCACTACTCTCTTCTAGTTGGCTTGAGTTTCGGCTCTCTCTTTCGGAAGAGGGATCCATGCTCGAGAACTTTGCACTCAAGAAATTCATTCCTTTACTGCAACTCGACCTACCTAACCGCTCTTCAGAATCCAATTCAACAAATTCTATCAACAGTGCATTGGATACATCAGCAAAGCAACAATTTAACGGTGACCTGTTTAGATGGTTGCCAGCCCGCCATCTGTGGCACCTGACCATCTGGATGGATAGGTATAGGATAAGCGGTTGCTAATATACTAATTAAGATGGTTTCATGTACAGACAGTTGAAATTTTGAACCTGCCTATCAATATTGAAACAGCTGGGAGCTGCAGATTTATCCACATTTAATCCTGCTGAACCTTCCCAGAGGCTTCTGGTAAAGTATTTTTCTCGAATAGATCAATGCTGGGACATGTACAAATATTGAGAATTATCAATTTTGAAATGGCCGGAATCATCCCCCCAAAGGACTTCAAGTTACGGCCGTGGTGCCGACGGCAATTCCCGACGCCGACGGCTATGAGTTTTTGACAAAGTGTCCGTACCTTTTTGCGGCGATATCTTTCTCAGGTAAAGAATCATTAGACCTCTCAGAATCAACCATAAGTGCGTCAGATTGTCAATGGCTACTCGGCTTAAGTCTTTTGTAAGCGCCAGCCTTCATGAAGTGCAATTCGAGATTCATCGATGTCAGCCCAAAGAGGCTGGCGATCTCTTGTCATAATATCCATGGTTCAACTATAGTCATCTGATGGTATTTCTCATTTTTTTTTTTTTTTTTTTTTTTTTTTTTGTGGTTCCTTTTTTTTTCTTTTACATTTCACATAGTTAGCCTCTTTCGTTCGGGGTTATTTAATTTTTTTTTTTTTTTTTTTTTTTTTTTTTTT
>JABFYK010058584.1:0-11978 GCA_018849495.1 Termitomyces sp. T123_Mx157 | reverse complement strand
CCAGGTGCTCTGGGAGGGGTTCTCCGACATCTGCCGCTAGCTCCCACCAGGCCCCAGGTTCCGCCATCACCCTCCAATGATGCCCTGCCAGCAATCACCCCATCTGCCCCGTGCCCTGCCCCAGCTCCAGCGGGAGGTCCCCGGGCATCCTCGACAACCCGTCTTGGATCAACGCAAAGGCTGTCGATGCCCCGTCCAGGAGAATTTGGTGCTCCCAGACCCAATCTGCCAGAAGATGTTAGCACTGCGTGCAGGAAGAAAAAAGGGGTTACTTGCAAAGAATCCCTCAGCGCCCCGAGGCCGCCTCGTTCGCTAGCCACTCCTCCCGCCTCCTCACCATCTCCACAAACCTCCAGGGCACCTCTGGATGCGGCACCACCTGGCGCGCCTGTGCCTCCCTTCCCACCGCCTCCAACTTAGCCTGCAGATGCCCCGCCTGCACCTCTAGCTCCTGAACCTGGGCCAACCACTCCGACGCCGTCACTACGGCGGTGTCCTTATCCCTTTGCGCCGCGTCCCTCTCCCTCCGGAACTGGTCCCATTCCCTCTGTACCTCCTCCCTCTCCTCCCCAACCCTCCGGACCTCCTCGCTGCACGTCGCCAGAAGTTGCTTGAGCCCTTCCACCCAGTGCCTCAAGTACCCCTCCGTTGTCAACCACGCCCCTCCCCTGGCCCGCTTGACTGGTACCCCGGAGGTCGGGGAATATATCGTGGGGCCCAGGGGGCCCGCCATCTCCTGCCCGCCCCGTGCCCTCTTACTCAGCCCCACCTCCGGCGACGGGGATGCCCTCCGCTTGCCTCTGGCATGTGCCAAAAGGCCTCCCTCCCTCAGCCCTCCCTGCAGGGGCCCGACCTTCACCACGGCCCGACCCATGCTAGCCCCCCCTATCCCGGAACCCCTCCCTGACACCCTAGCCCTCTGCCCCCCCTCCAACTGGGTGGCCACCCAGTCCCAGTCCCACCCTTGCTCTGTCGCTATGCAGTCAGCGTGCCAGCTGAGGGCCACAGAGCATCTCTTGTGCCGCGAACGACATGGGAGACAAACAGATGTGTCTCGGCGCACCCCGGACGCAGGCTCCTCAAACTCACAATCCTCCCCCCGCCAGGTGCAGGATGCACACTAGGGAAATCAGCTAATCTGGGAAAAGATGAGGGAGCACAATGTCACTCACCAGAGCCGCCAACAAACACCATTCCAAGGTCGGGGGGCCCCTCGCTCGCCCCACGATCTCTGCAAACTGCTCCGGCGTCACCCCCGATTGGACCCCAGCCGCCCCCACTGACGACGGAGGAACACCCGGCCCCAATGGAAACCCCAAGGGACCTGCCACGGCCATGGACAATTCTTAGGGGACCCTGTCAGCGCGCCGGACCACAAAGGGGGGAATCACACTTACGACTTTGATACATCACCTGAACCTCTGACGGCCCCGGCGATCCCCAGACTCCTGGGAGGAAGGAGGCAACAAAGGTGCGGGGGAAGGAGCGGGGGAATACATGGGAGAAGACATGGCAGAAGTTGGGGGAACCCCAGGACACGTTGGTCCCTTTTTAATAACCTGGGATGAGCCCTTGATGAGCGGCAACCACGCTTCAACTTCATTCATCACGCCGCCGCCAACTGCGGTTTGATCAATATTGCTCGACTTCGATTCCCACGCCCTGCAAATCTCTGGACATTGCCCCACGTCTTGAGGGTCTCGATGCTGAAGGAGGGGTAATGTCACGACCCATTCCCCGTTGCCCGAACCCCAATCAGCTCCTCCCACACCCCGGAAACCCCTCCTCAATTTTCTGACCACAACGCACCCTCCATGGCCGCCCTGGACAACCCCGACGCTTCTCCGGCAAACCCCGACAGCCCCCAGGATGACTTCCATGCCTTCCTCGCATCTGTCAGCACTTCCCCTGGCTCCCTGAAACCCTTACCGCTGCCCTGGGTCCTGATGCACATCTCCCATTCATTCCCTGATTGGCCCACCCACTCCAGAAGTGCCTGGATGATCCCAAAGCGGCCCGCACTCTCTATTACACTCATCAGGACATCGCCGCAACCCGCCCCATGATTGTACCCAACACCCAATGGCTCTGCTCAGCTCCGCCAGACCCCGCCATCGCATCCGCTCCACCCCAGAGTGTTCCAGTAGTTAGTATATAAGCCGTAGGATAGCTCTTAGTACCCTAGTCTTGATATTACACTTACTGGTTACTGGTTTCTTTTGGTTTCTCTCTCTCTGTCTCTATCTTTGTCTTGAATCTATCTCTTTCTCTGTTTTTGTCTTGTCTCGCCTCTGTCTCGTCTCGACTGTGCATATCTCCTTTGTTTTCCTAAGTCCTGTACATATCCGACGTCTGCACGAACTCCGCGCACCACACCATGAACTCCAAACATTCTTACAACCCTCTGGACCTCGCTCCCCTGCTTGGTCCTGACACGCTAACTCTCTTAATTGATCTCCCATTGGACTTCGGCTCCGATCCCGCTGTCCCAAAGTCTCTGCCTACCTGCACCACTCCCCAGACCCGCCTTAGTTCAGACACCCTCCACACCTGGTCTTAGACCCCTCCGGACCACCCCGGACTTGCTCGGGCTGCCCCTCGTAAGCTCCCCTCACAAGTTTCACCAAGCCCGCACCCTTCCGGAGCACTAGGTTATAAGGGCAGGACATCGAGTCTGCCTAGTAAGGATTTGCCCAGTGTTGCTGAGCCCTCAAGTCAGTGGAACCTGACACTGATGCCCCATCCAGGAGGATTTGGTGCTCCCTAGCCCAGTCTACTGGGATAAGTCAGCATCATCACAAAGGAAAATAGGAGTCACTTACAGAGGACCCCCTGTCACCTCAAGGCTGCCTTGTTGGCAAGCCACTCCTCCTGCCTCCTTGCAGCCTCCGCAACCTCCTGGGGCACCTCCATGTGTGACACCTCTTGACCCTGCATCTGCAACTCTACTGCCTCTGCTTGTGCCTGCAACTGCCCTGCCCACACTTCCAGCTCCCAGAAATGAGCCAGCCGCTCCATGGCTGTCCCTACGGCAACCTCCTTGTCCTGGCATGCTGTGTCCCTCTCCCTCCAGAACTCATCCCTCTCCTCCCTGATCCTCCAGACCTCCTCCCTGCGAGTGGCCAGCAATCCCTCCAATCCCTCCACTCAATGCCTCAAGTACCCTTCTGCTGCTGACCCTGACCCCTCCACAACCTGCTTGACCAGAGCCCCAGAGGTTGGGGAATACACCGTGGGGCCTGGGGGACCCACCATAACCTCCTCCTCCTGGGGCCACTTGCTGGGCCCAGCCTCCAGCAAGGGGGATACCCTCCACTTCTCTTTGTCACATGCTGAGGGGACCCCCTCTCTCCACCCACTCCACAGGGGCCCCACCTTCACTGCCAGCTGCCCTGTGGCACCCCCGCTCTCCACCCTGGAACCCCAACCCAACACCCTCCTCCTGCACCCCTTGAGTAACTGTGCGGCCACCCACACCACATTCCACCCCTGTTCCTCCAACACACAAGCCGCCCACCAACTCAGCAAAATGGGGCACTTCTCATGCCTCGAGCAGCATGGGATGCAGACTGATGTGTCCTGTCAGGACCCCCATGTCGGCTCCTCAAATGAGCACGTGTCCCCGCATCAAGCACAGATGGCGCACTGTGGGGACCAATCAGCTCCGGGACTGGTATGACAATAGAGGTATACTCACGAGGCCTTCCTCCTAACACTACTCCAAGGTCAGGGGGCCCTGCGCCCGCCCCATGGCCTCTGCAAACTTCTCTGGGGTCACCTCTGATTGAGGAACCCACAGTGCCTCTGGAACCACCTGAATCTCCTCTGGACCAAAGTTTGACCTCATAACCCACACCACCAACACTGAAGGTACTCCTGCTGAGCCCCCACCTTGGGATTGGACCCCCAACAGGCCTGCCACCGCCACTGACAACTCTGTAACGAAAGATTAGCAACTCTGGAGCACAAAGAGGCAAACCGGAACTCACAACTCCTATACATAGCCTTGACACAGCAATGGCCACAATGAGGCTCAGACTCCTCAGACAACAAAGGGACTGGAGTTGATGCGGGCAAGGCTGCCAAAGGTGGGGAGTAGGCAGAAGAGGGCATAAGTGAGAATGGAAGGCTCCAGAGTGTGTCTGACCCTTTTTAATGACTTGGGATGAGCCCCTGATAAGCGGTGGCCACACTTCAACTTCATTCATTATGCCGCCGCCAACTGCAGTTTGATCAATATTACCCGACTTTGATTTCCATGCCCTGCCAATCCCCAGACTATGCCCCACATCTCAAGGGTCTCAACGCTGAAGGGGGAGGGATAATGTTACGACCCACTCCCAAACCCTAACTTTGTTTCCCAACCCACTAACATCCTGGAACCCCTCCCCCAATACCCTGCCAAAACCCCAACCATTCAACACCCTCCACGGCCACCCCAGATAACTCCGACACTTCTCTGGCAAACTCTGACAGCCCCCAGGACAACTTTGACATCTTCCCCGCAGCCATCAGCGCTTCCCCTGATTCTCCTGGATCCCTGAAACTCTTCCCACTGCCCTGGGTTCTGACGCACACCACCCATTCATTTCCCTGATTCACCAACCCACTCCGGAGCACTCCAACAATCCCTGAGCAGCCCAAGCCCCCTACTAAACTCATCAGAACACTGCCACAACCCACCCCTTGATTGTACCCGACACCCAACAGCTCAGCTCAGCTCTGCCAGACTCTGCCACCATATCTGCTCCTTCCTGGAGTGTTCCAGTAGTCAGTATAGAAGTCATAGGGTAGCTCCTGGTACTCTAGTCTTGATATTACATTGACTGGTTACTTGTGTCTCGTATTTCTCCTCTATCTGTTTCTACTCATGTCCCAAATCTATCTCTTTCCTCTGCTTTGTCTTGTCTTGCCCCTGTCTTGTCTTGACTGTGCATATTTCCTTTGTCTCTCTAAGTCCTGTACATATCTGACATTAGTACGAACTCTGCACACATGCCATGAACTCCAAACATTCTTATGACCCTCCAGACCTTGCCCCTACTCGGCCCCAAAACTCTCCCATTCTTGATTGATCTCCCATCAGACTCTGGCTCTACTCCCACCACTACCAAAGCATCCATCCACCCACCCTTTGTAATGCCTTAACAAACTCATCCCCCATGCCCGTCCAAGTTCAGACATCTCATGTACTTGGTCTTAGACCTTTCCAGACCACCCTGGACTTACTTGAACTGCTCCCTGTAAGCTCTCCTTGCAAGTTTTGCTAAGTCTGCACCCTCCTGGAGCACCTGGTTATAAGTGCAGGACATTGAGTCCACCTAGTAAGAATTTGCCCAGTGCAGCTGAGCCCCCATAGTCAGTGGAACCTGACATAAACAGTCTCCTGACATCACCCCCCTCTAGCATGTGGTGTCTCAATGTACTGGGTAGGAATAGTTGTGGACTGCCTGATCTACTGCTGAGATAGGCTAGATGCTTCAAATTGCCTTTGGTGCATTGGGGTGCCTGTGGTAAAAGTCCTGAACCAATGCTAGTGCATGTACATTGGCCTGTGGTTCCCAAGAGATGTCCTCAATGCCATACCCCTTCCACTTCACTTTAAATTGTAGCTTTCCCCAGAACATCCTGCTATCAAGAATTTCCTCCACCTCATACTCCTCCTCATCATTCACTAGGATTGGTGATGGTGGTGCATTAGGGCAATGGCCAGGGATAGGGTCATCTGGAGCTAGGAACAACTTGACTACATTGAAGACTGGATGCAGTTGACACAGGCCTGCAGGAAGCTTGAGCCAGTATGCCAATGGCCCCACCTTCTTCTTTACCACAAAGGGTCCAAGATGGCAATGTGACAGCTTCTGTGATGGCCTTGTTGTCTTTATGTTAGAACTGTCCAGGTACACAGTCTCCAGGCTTGTATATAGAAGCTGGTGTCCACCACCAGTCATAGTATCATGCCATGTCCTCCTTTGCTTTCACTAATGCTGCCTTTGCTTCCTCCTGTGCCTTCTTCATCTGTCCACAAATTTGTTCACCAAGTCATTCTCTGAAGAGTGTGCTTGAGGTTCAAATCCCATGCAAGGATGCCAACCAGTGTAAAGGAAGAATGGGGTCATCTGAGTGGAAGAGTGAACATGATTGTTGTACTGGAACTCAGCATCTGGGAGGAGCTCATCCTGGTCATCTTGCTTCTCATTGCAAAACAGGCAAAGATACTGCTCTAGTTCCTGATTAACATGTTCTGTCTGTCCATCTGACTGAGGGTGATAGGCAGTGGTAGTGTGGAGCTTCACTCTAAGCAGATGGTACAGCTCCCAAGTGAATTCTGCCACAAACTGAGAGCCTTGATCAGAAACATAGCCATCAGAGAGACTGTGAAGCTTCCAGACATTCTTCTGGTACAGACTAGCTGCTCCCATGACCAAGTAGGTGGTGTGGGTAGGAATGAAGTGGGCCTATTTAGTATCAAGGTCCACTATCACCATTACAGCATCATACCCATGAGCATCTGGGAGTTCCACAATGAAGTCCACTGAGGCAACACTCCAATAGGCAGCTGGAATGGAGAGAGAGTGGGCTGACCTATGGGTGACTGGTGGCAAGGCTTGGTGCAGAGACAGAGGTCACAGGTGCTGGTGTAGGTGCCTACATACTGGGACATCTGAGGCCACCAGTAGTTCCAGGACACCAGTTCTAGCATTTTCCATCTACCAGGATGCCCAGCTACACAAGAGTCATGGTGTTGCTCCACAATGCAATGATGGAGTTCTGGGATATTAGGGACATAGATGCATCCTCTAAAGGTCAGAAGCCCATTCTGGAGACCTCACTTGTTTGCATGTACTGACTTAACCCCACTGGCTTGTCACACTTGAAGGGCATGAGCAGCCTGGACCACTGCATCCTCTTGCACACCCTCTCCATTCCCTTGCCAGATGTTCTTGGATGTTTGCCTCATCCCCTTGGGCCACAATCCCTTCTAGAGTACAAATGGCAAAGAGCTCAGGTTTGAGGAGGATGATGTTGTCATTATCACCTGCCCCAGTTCCAAGCATCTCCTTGTCATCAATCTCATAGTTCCATTCTACTGCATTAAAGCTCTTTGAGTAGAAGGCTACAGAATGCCACTTGTCATCCTCCTTGGACTGTTGAGAGAGAACTGCTCCCATGGCAAAGTCAGAGCTATCCACTTCAACATGAAAGTGAGAGTCATTGTCAGGGAATAGGAGGACTGGCTTAGAGGTCACTGCTTGCTTGAGGGCATCAAAGGCAACTTGCTGTGAGGACTTCCATTGCCATGCCATGTCCTTGACAGTGAGGTCAAAAAGTGGGCAAGCATGGTGAGAGAAATCTTGGATAAACCTCTGATAGAAGTTAACAAAACCTAGAAAGGCCTGGACTTCCTTCTTGTTCTTTGGCTCTGGCCATTCTGCTATGCCTGCCACTTTGACTGGATCTATCTCTGCCATTCTATGAGAGATGATCAGACCTAGATACTTGACCTTAGTCTGCTCAAACTCACACTTCTCAAGCTTAAGATAGAGCTGGTGTTGGTGGAGGTGTTCCAAAACAATGCGTGTAATCTGACATTGTTCCTCTAGGGTCTTGGTATAGATGAGGATATCATCAAGATACACACAAACAACATCCTCTGCAATTAGATCACAGAAGAAATCATTCATCATTGTCTGGAAAGTGGCCAGACTATCAGTGAGACCAAAGAACATTACCAGAGGTTCAAAAAGTCCATGATTGGTTCTGAACACTGTCTTCTACTCATGTCCTTCTTTGATGCACACATTGTTGTAGCCCCAACATACATCCAACTTAGTGAAGTATTGTATGCCTCAAAGGTTGTTGACAAGTTCAGAGATGAGTAGCAAGGGATAGTGGTTCTTTACCATCATCACATTCAGGACTCAATAATCCTGAACCAGACAAAGAGACCCAGGCTTCTTCCTAATGAAAAAGACTGGGGAGGCCATTGAAGACTTAGAGTGTTATATCCTGCTGGAGCTAAGGTTCTCCTGCAGGAACACATCCAGTTCATCCTGCTCATGGGGTGCAAGTGGATCAACTTTGCAACTGGATGGTTTTGTGCCAGGTATCAGCTCAATGGCATGGTTCCAATGCTTGCACTCTAGGAGTGAATCAAATGATGCCTTGGAGAATATGTCCTGAAAGTCATGTAGATGATGAGGAACTGTGCTACAAAAGGGTTTGGGCTGGGAATTTGCTGCAAATGCCTTGGCTAGTCATTGAGAAGTTGTCTGACTAGCCCTGATCTCTGCTACTATAGGAGAAGGGCAGAGTGTTGTGGCATAGGGTTTGGGCTGGGAATTTGCCACAAAAGCCTCAGCTATAGTGGCTCAAAAAACTGTCCCAATGTTTTATACTTTTTGAAAGATGACATTGGCATGAAGGATTGGAAGTATCTAAAATTTTGGTTAAATCATGTAAAATACTATGGCATTGCAGCTACAAATTGCATCTTAGCCTATGTAATTTAAATCAAAACTGATGTACTCATCCAAAGACCACTTCTCTTGACCATACTGATCTCAGTCTTAAAGGGAGAGGGCAGCAGTCTTGGCTGGGTCAAGGGGGAAGAACTCAGCTTGGAAATCCTTCTCAAATTCTATCCAACTAGCAAAACTTTCTACTCCTGGACACCAGAAAATGTGCAATACATAGGTCAAAGCTTGGCCCATCTTCATATAGGAGAGGACCCAGGCAATCTTGAGAGTGTCAGAGGCAGAGGCTTCACCACTCAGCTGAATATAAGTGATAAAGGACTGGAGGAAATGTTCTCCAACCTTACAGTCCCCATCAGAGACATCAAGAAGCACAGGGCAAGAAAGTTTGGAGTGGGGAGCCAAAAGGCCTGAGGTAGGAGCCAAAGCAAACATTCCTGCAGCTGCTGGGGGTGTAGGGGGAGTGGCAGGAGCAAGGTGAAGGTGTTCTAGAAGGATTTTGAGGGAGAGGGACACAGCTTTGGTAGTTTGACATAGTCCAGTGAGTTTGGCAGTGTGGGAGGTAAGAGAAGCTTGGGTAAGTTGTACCTGTGTCTCTAGGGCCAACAAGCAACTCCATGCTCTGTTCTGAGGACTTGAAGCATCAGGGGGAGGTGCTGGAGGGGTTGGATGGATGATAGGAAGAACACAGGGACTATCAGAGCACTAGTGGGGGAGAGACCTTTCAGTTGCTTCAAATCCTTGAAGCAACAGGCACAATTGCAGTGAATCCTCAATGCAATAACAAAGGAGGCTCCCAGACCAAAGCTAGAGACTTGTTCTGCTGTAAGGGTGACCTCTGGAGGCTGTGGCTAAGTCACACAACTTGCAGAGGGAGATCCAAAGTCTATTCAGTATTTGTACAGGGTCTATGGACATAACTACTCACCTGGCAGAGGGAGATCCAAAGAGAACAAGTCTAAGGAGCTCCCTGGCCAGGTGTCATGCTTCAGGAAAACTTCTAACCCTAACCCACAGGTGCAAACTCCAGAAATTGCCATAACTCCAGAGATTGTACCAAAAATAGGATTTCACTATAAACAGCCTTGGTTTCTGGACTCACAGCATGTGACCACATTCAAATATAACCAAAAGATAGCTCTTGGTTGAAGGTATTTGTCACCAGAAGATGGGAGGGCAAAGATGAGACTCAGGCTTGGAATGAAGGAAACAAACTAGAGGGTCCAGTATAAACAGTCCCCTGACATCACCCCCCTCTAGCATGTGGTGTCTCAATGTATTGGGTAGAAATAGTTGTGGACTGCCTGATCAGTTGCTGAGATAGTGTAGATGCCTCAAATTGCTTTTGGTGCATTGGAGTGCCTGCAGTAAAAGTCTCAAACCAAGGCTGGTACACATACACTAGCCTGTAGTTCCCAAGGAATGTCCTCAATGCCATACTCCTTCCACTTCACCTTGAACTGTAGCTTTCCTCAGAACATCCTGCTATCCAGAATTTTCTCCACCTCATACTCCTCCTTATTATCCACTAGGATTGGTGGTGGTGGTGCATTAGAATGACAGCCAGGGATAGAGTCATCTGGAGCCAGGAACAACTTGACTATATTGAAGACTGGATGCAGTTGATGCAGGCCTGCAGGGAGCTTGAGTGGGTATGCCAATGGCCCCACCTTCTTCTCCACCACAAAGAGTCTAAGATGACAATGTGACAGCTTCTGGAATGGTCTTGTTGTCTTTTTTTTTTTTTTTTTATTCCATTATCGTGCCCTGGGTGCTTTGCACCCATTTTGCATGTTACATACGACAGACTGTCTACTTTACAAGAGCTGTAGAATCCTTGTCCCCCTGCATATGCAGAGAATGAACAAGTCAACGATTTCCTACAATGTTTAGACTACACTCCCCTAGTAGGGTCTGATATTTGAGATCAACGTGGTCGGTCTATGCGTTCTTGCGACGAGAGCCCATTGTTGTGGGCTGGGGGGGGACAAGCAGCGGGTCTGCTGTCCCATTGTCAGTTTCTTGTTGAGTCTGTGAAATGGGCGTGATGCCTTGTGCCATTAATATTTGAATTTATAAGGTGATACTTTTGGGATTTGGTTGGGTGTTCAGGGGTATTCTCAGGGCAAAAGTCAACTGTCCGGTCAGGGTAGCAGGCGGGTGCTCGGCCGGGGGGTGGGGTTCAGGTTCAACGCAGTGTGCTGTTGATTATGCAGTGGTTGTGGGGTGTGCAGACGTTTTGTGGCTTCTGTGAAATGGAGGAGGTGCTTAAGGGCTTTGGGCATGGTCAAGAAGTAGGAGGTGGACTCAGCTTTTCTTTTCAGTGGTCTTCTTGTTGTCTTTATGCTTAAACTGTCTAGATACACATGGTCTCTAGGCTTGTATATGAGAGCTGGTATCTGCTGACAGTCATAGTACCATATCATGTCCTTCTTTGCTTTCACCAATGCTGCCTTTGCCTCCTTCTGTGCCTTCTTCATCCTGTCTACAGATTTGTTCACTGAGTCATTTTTTGAAGGTCATGCTTGAGGTTCAAATCCCATGCAAGGATATTGACCAGTATCCAGGAAGAATGGAGTCATCTGAGTGGAAGAGTGAAGATGATTGTTGTACTGGAACTCTGCATCTGGAAGGAGCTCATCCCAGTCATCTTGCCTCTCATTGCAAAACAAGCAAAGATGCTGCTCTAGTTCTTGATTAACATGTTCTGTCTGTCCATCTGACTGAGGGTGATAGGCAGTGGTGGTGTGGAGCTTCACTCCAAGCAAATGGTACAGCTCCCAAGTGAATTCTGCCACAAATTGAGAGCCTTGATCAGACATACCTATCAGACAGGCCATGGAGTTTCTATACATTCTTCCAATATAGACTAGCTACTCCCAGGGCTGAGCAAGTGGTGTGGGTAGGGATGAAGTGAGCTTGTTTACCATAAAGGTCCACTACCACCATTACAGCATCATACCCATGAGCCTCTGAGAGTTCCACAATAAAGTCCACTGCAGCAACACTCTAATGGGCAACTGGAATAGGAAGAGGATAGAGCTGACCCATGGGTGACTGGTGGCAAGGCTTGGTGCAGAGACAGAGGTCATAGGTGCTGGTGTAAGTGCCTACATACTGGGACATCTGAGGCCACCAATAGTTCCAGGACACCAGTTCCAGTGTTTTCTATCTACTAGGATGTCCAGCTATACAAGAGTCATAGTGGTGCTCTACAATGCAATATTGGAGTTCTGGAATGTTAGGGATGTAGATGCATCCTCTGAAGATCAGTAGCCCATTCTGGAGACCCCACTTATCTGCATGTACTGATTTAACCTCACTGGCTTATTGTGCTTGAAGGGTTTGAGTGGCCTGGGCCACTGCATCCTCTTGCACACCCTCTTGATTCCCTTAGATATCCTTTTAGGATGTTTGCCTCATTTTCTTGGACCACAATTCCTTCTAGAGCACAAATGGTGAAGAGCTCAGGCTTGAGGAGGATGATGTTGTCATTATCAC
>JABFYK010058583.1:0-11995 GCA_018849495.1 Termitomyces sp. T123_Mx157 | reverse complement strand
TGTTCTAAGGAGTTATAAATGGAATTATTCAAAGGGTTCACAAATAGGATTATCCAAGGGGTTAACAAATAGAATTACACAAGGGGTTCACAAATAGAATTATCCAAGGGGTTCACAAATAGAATTATCCAAGGGGTTCACAAATAGAATTATCCAAGGGGTTCACAAATAGAATTATCCTGTGTTTCGTATATAACAAGATCTAGGCTCAGAAGAAATAGTATTCCTCATTGACTGATGCCTTGATCAAGTTTTCGGCTTGCTTCGATCGTGGTGTGATGGAACACTTGAAAGGCAGAGGCATACTATAAACCAGCATTAAGTTCGAGAAGAATTCGCAAAAGTATGTTGAAGACTGACCAAGCCAAGGTAGATTCATACTCCTGTGATGGCTCAATAACCTCCCCATTCGCGGTGAGTGCCTTCTTGATATCAAACGTAGCGATTATGGAAGCCATGGTAATCCACACGGATGAGTATGCTATGAAGCGCCCGGGACATATCCTACAAACACTTACATAAGTCGTCAAAAATCAGATGTCGCCCTACCTTCTTCCAAATCCAAAAGCCGCATGCATCGGGTTCCTCACATCTGGGTTCAATCTTCCGTCTTTGATCCACCTGTCGGGATTGAAGTCGAATGGCTGTGGGTAAATAGTTTCATCGTGAAGCATAGCCCTATTGAGCAGGATCATGACATTGCAACGAGGTATCACCTCAAACTTCATGCTAACCAGGCATTTGGGACAATAATTGAACCTTTGGGAAGTCGAAAACCATTGTAGTCGTCATCAGCATCGAGGAGGTGCGGTATAGCTACGTTATTTCTGAGTGATGGAGAGAGTTGACTTCGACGCAAGGTGGCTCACCCATTGGTGCAACATCTCTCCACCTAAACGCTTCTTTCGTGATCGCAGTGACATATGGTAAGGAATCCTCGTCAGCAAAAGTTGGGAGCTGGTTAGGGATAACACGGTCAATTTCTACTTGAGCCTTCTTGATTGCCACAGGATTGGTAAGAAGGCCAAGGACACATGATGCAATTGCTGCCACAGTCTATCCAACAGTGATTAGTCCAATTAATTGAGCAATATAGACATCTATATATGACGTACAGTGTCACTGCCACCTAGATCACAAAAAGAGAAGATCTCAGAAATGGCGTCTGTTATAAAGATGGCTTGCGAGCTGACCGGCGTACATTGTCCCAGCTGTTGACTTGATTACTTCTTGTAGGTCCAAATTGCTTGACTTATCCATATTACTCAAGCAACTCAATGTGAATGATGGTGTAGCATCACCCCTTTCCTACTAGTAATCAGCGATGTACACATTCGTCGATAACTAGAACTAACAATGCTACGCTTCACCGCCTCATAGGGCTCATTGACCATATCGAGTGCAAACTTGCGCCAGTATTCCGCCTTGCGCTTGAAACTAGCAAAGGGCATCCAGGCCGGGATATATTTAAGGATAGGAATAGTGTCAACGAGGAAGGCACCTGGCTTGGCCGCAGCCTTGAGTCCATTGACACTTTCTACTGCGGCCGTAATGTAAGGATCATCCTTGGAATCAACCTTGATTCCATATGCAATTGAGATGATGCTCTCGCCCATCATTCTGAAGTCTATTATCAAAGCATTGGAAATCAAAATATTGTAGAGACGTACTGTCGAAGCTCTCCCATCAGATCGTCCGGTGACACCAGAAGGCGACGAAGAAGACCACGGCTGGCCTTTAATTGATGAGGCTGGAATCGCACAGCAGCACTTGGATGGAGTTCTCGATGCATTATTCGTCGAGAATGGCGCCTTGAAAGAGTTACGTCAAAGGAAATGAGTAAGGGAGCTTTATGCATGCATACCAGAAGTCCCCTGAGGCGAAATCCTCAGAGAAAATCCACGATACACAACATCTGGGACTGACCGTAAGGCATAAAACCAATATTGCAACCCCACCCCATTAGTTCAGTAATCATGGTCATTCTTGCCCTCGAAATGTTGAGAAAAATTGTACCAAATTATGATAGCCTAGTTGTACCTGTTAGAGTAGATTGAAGATCTTTTTTCCAAAAGTTCAGTGGCTAGCTGAACATTGTCAAGGACGATGATTGATGTACCCGCGACGTCGAGATGAATGATATCAGAGCCTCGATGAAATTTAGTGATTGTTCTATCTATATGCAACCGATAACTCAACTGAATTTCTTGCACCACTTGTGGTATGTAATCCATTCGAAGTTTCTTGGCATATCTAGTAGGTTGCCAATGAACGGTAGTTTCTTGGGCCCGGGTGGGAGGGGTAAACGTTTATCATTTTGAAGTCGCTTATAGTGGAGAAGGAGGAAAACTGTGAATATGACTATAGAGACGGGAAGTGCCATCCATGTTCATCATGAGGATTGAACTTGAGGACAGGACTAAGCACCAATTCCCAGTTCTCAGAAAATGACGGGAACCATAATGTCGGAGTGCTTTTTGTCGGATGGGTGATGACGGATTGTTAGGAGTACGAAGAGAGGGTCAAACCCTTGATCATTGAAGTGAGAACCAGGGGGATTCAATTAACCGCCCCACGAACGTCCCCCGAAGCGTCAGACGGCAGAGTGAGGCCGCAGTCTATGTATACCGGTACACAATAAACGAGGTGTTCCTCTTAAGAGGGGCGGCACTGCGAGGAGAATCTATGGTCAGTGAAGTTGACCGTTGGGAACACAGGATCCATTCCTGGCCGTTGCCAGTATTCGAGTAAAGACAAATCCCCCAGAAGCGTCATCAATACCAGCTTTCCTCACGATCGGACACATTCAGGCCGAACCGGGGCTGGGAATCTAATGCTCAGAACGAGATTCTATCAAGGATATTCCTCCGATAGAACATGCGCTCAAACTGGGTCGTATCTACCCGTTACCAATCGTATCTGACCCATCTATACCTGTCGCATCCTCAGCCAAAACTGCCGCCTCTCCTCGAGAAGGACTCAAACAACCTGAAGATGTGTGCGACTGTTCCTCCGAACGAAAGGAATACATTTCGGGGGGGCATACACCTGAATATATGCGGGAAAAGTCGAAAGCGAATGAGTAGTGCGCAAGCAAAGATGAGAAGGAAAGTTCAAGTTGGGTTTCGTGGAGAAGGTACCGGATATAGTCCAATTCAAGAGGCCGCGATCGTTTATATACCTTGTTCAGCATATTTGACTTGACAGGTTCATTATAAATTATTCCCGTACTTAATCTCTTGTGACAGATCCCTAAGCACTGCCTTAGCATGTGTGCTCAATCCTTCGTTCACTTCGTTCAGTTCTCATGTTTCGAGAGAAATTTAAGCCCTGAGGCCTGAAGCCTGGATGAAGTGCCAAAAAGCCGGCGAACGATCGTTCAAATTTTTCATACTCCACTGTAGGTTTTCGGTCTCCGTCGACGCAGCTGAGTAATCCCCAGCGAAGGATAAGGAGGGGGCGGGACTCGAATCTGTTGACGAATCTCTCTCTTGCTTTTGAGCGGCCGGCACAACTTGTGACTGAGACTTTTGTTTTCCTCACTTGCGCCTTTCATCTCTTCTTACCCACCCGCCCGCCATCCGGTGGGCTCCTGGTGGTGTACCGAGATCGTGTCCGCGCGGTAGGTCATATGATGGAAAATTGTAAGATTTGTTATCTCATCTCAGATCATGAGGCAACCGGACTGAAATCCGAGTTATGCCATGGCGAATCCGCTTCCTAGTATTTATCACCAACCAGATGTGATCTCACTGCTCAGCCTCATGGATATCTAGGTTGATGTTGATATCACCTCGAAGACCTTGCATCGAGAACGAGTCCTCCATTTTCACTTGATGATTCTTCCTTGGTCGCGAGATGAATCCACATCATGTTTACAGCCACCTTGTGCTCACCGCTTCGACAGACTTTCCGAGGTCTAAGGTAAATGTCCAACAAAGAACTCTGCAACCATGTGACGAGGCAGCTTTGCAAATAACACAAATCTTGGTAGCTTCTGTCCTTGGAATTTGCTTCTGTCTTTCAGTGAGATGATGAGTTGGGACTCATCTCCGTAACGTACGGATTTTTCCCCCTCTGGCCCCCCATTAAGTCGTAATGCCCTTCCCTGGGCTCTGACCGCCCCCTTCCCTATTGATGAGCTTCTCAAGGATGTACCTGGTGCTACGGTTGTTATGTATTCGTGCAGGGTAGGGAATATATCAATATCTACTCTCGACAACGTAAGAGTGGGAGGGAGCTAAGTCATAAATCCCTTTGGTAGGAAATTCTCAAGTATGTGATGTGTCCGCGAAGCTATCCGTATGTATTGCCCTAAATATGCTGAAACGTGTTGTGTTAATTTGGTAGGCTTCAAACCTCGACTTGATCGATCAGGCAGGCCATAAAACGTTCAGAGTTCTAGACCTGCGGCTCGAGCGTCAAATGTTCTTGACGAGCTTCTTTGAGGTTCGCGCGGAGAGTCTATATTTCCTCTGAGATAATGAATACTCGCCTTGAGCCAGTTTCAAAAATGCTCGTCTTAGCGTTGTTTGATGACTTAATTCTCCGCTCGGACGTCGAAATTGGAATCCTTGAGGTGACATGACACAAGCCGGGCTCAATTTATCGGCGTATCGGCTTTTCGACATCAGAAACGTATGACACCAAAAGATTTCTTTGGATAATTCTATTTGTAAACCCCTTGGAAGTCGTGAACCCCACCTAATGGTTTATTTCTGTCACTTGTACGCTGTGATCCTGAGTGGGCACAAGTAAGAAGTTTTCTACACGAACACAATTTTGTATTGGTGAAACCCAGCGATTGTTCCGGGAGAAGGTTTCACAGATAGAAACTTATCAGTGATCATATGGAAATGGTAGACTCATAGTCATTCGTCGGAATGAGCAAACGTAAATGGTGAGCTTGAGTCACGACTTCCGAGGGGTTCCCAAGTAGAATTATTCCGTGGCTACGTACGTCCGACTGGCATTGGCATAGACACAACTGAGTTCATACCTTTCTTTACTTTATCTGTGGCTTTGTCAAGACTGTATTAGCTTCGATGAACGGCTATACTAACTTTAAAGCGCCGACATTCGCGAGCCTTTCCATGTACCTATGATGTAGTCCCTAAATCTAGTTTGATGCTTCCCAACGAGACTCCTATCGACTATGATCAATGCAGCGCGGCTCTCCATGCCCCCTGTGCTTGTGCAGGAAGTTAGCAGATAGACCGCTAGGATCAATCATATCGACTCGCTGAGTCACGGATGACCCGAATTAGAAGAAAGAAGAGGTGCTAGGTGTGCGTTCATGGTCTTGAACAGGTGAGCCCATGAAAAAAAAGGCGAGAAAATCGCTTGCATTCACAACTTCTGTTAAAGACTTGTCCATTAGGCTCATGCCAAAGTCACGAACAGAAACTAACCTGGATACACCTCTAGTTTGCCTCTAGTACGAAGAGTAATCAATGACTCCTTCTCAGCATGAAATCTTACATACTTTAACGCCAGAATCATCCCAATGGCATATATATAAGCACAGCAATATGGTGGTCCTCTCTCCAGCTGCCATGGCTGATTTGACTGCTGCGAAAGCCCTTTCGATCGGTGCTGATGCTATCTATCTCAAAAACCGTCCGCTTCCTGAGGCTCCTACTGGCTATTATGACTGGCAGATCACAACAGACCCTTTCGACGACAGGGAGGGTTACTCTCGTACAACAAATCTCATCAATAGAGTAGGCTCAATGCGACGGTGTTTGGAGCCTAATTTTGACATATATCAAGGTCGAATCGTTGAAGGCCGAAGGTCTCTTCAAACCAAACTTATCTCAAGTTGTATGTCTAGGATTTTTTCTTCTCTCTTACTCTTTCTAACAATCACATAGGATGCTTTCCTTGACACTGTGACAAACCCAACGGCCGTTGATGACCGTAAGGGAGCAGTGAGTCCATTCGATGGTGATGCTCGAGCAAGTACTGACACATAAACAGTTCACCACTGGTTTAGGTATTCTTGCTCGCCTCGATCCGAATAGTCATCTTGCGAAGAAGATGAACAACCGAATCATCAACATGCTCTACAATACCGTCCCTCATCCTCCTGCCTCTTACCTCGGTCCCCACGACTCCTTCAGACATGCCGACGGAGGAGGAAACAATCTCCAGAATCCAGATCTCGGCCGCGCCGGGACGCCATATGCAAGAAGTGTTCAAGGAAAGGCCGGTCTCCCTAGAGCATCTCTTCCTGATCCTGGACTTGTGTTTGATACTATCCTTATGCGACACGGGGTACGTCTGCGTTGTAATCCGACATTACTTATCTCATCATATACTTAGACACAAAACCATCCTGGAGGGATGTCCAGCTTGATCTTTGCGTTTGCGTCGATAGTGACTCACTCGCTGTTCCGCACCGATCCAAAGAATATTTACATCAACAATGCGAGTTCCTATCTCGATTTGAGTCCACTGTATGGCGACAGTAGGTTCTCTTTTTTCGCCTTACGTGCGGAGATAGACTCATTATGGCCTCGCCAATCCAAATTAGATCAAGCGGCCCAGGACAAAGTTCGCGATAAGGTTTCTGGTCGTGGCCTTCTTTTCCCAGACACTTTTTCCGAAGATCGTCTTTTATTTCTTCCGCCAGCTACCAGCGTGCTTCTTGTTCTCTTCAGCCGTAATCATAACGTTCGTCTCGATTTTCTCACAGTCGGTCTATTGTTCTTATTCTCAACCCTCTGCAGTACATCGCCAGGAGGATCCTCAAGATCAATGAGCATAGGCGTTGGTATGATCCGCCACCCAACGATCCTGCACAACTCGCCCTCCAAGATGAAGAAATTTTCCAGACAGCAAGATTAATCAAGTTTGTTCATACGTATTCCTCTCTTCGATCTTTCAACTAAATGTCCTTGCAGTTGTGGACACTTTATGAGTGCGATCATGGGTGATTATGTCACTGGCTTTCTTGGAATGTCTGAAGGGTCGGATTGGAACATGAACCCATTCGATGTACGTCTTACAAACGCCACGACTTTTTGCAAGTGCACTGACAGTAATCTCAGATTATTCAAACAGACGATATGAAGGTTGAGCGTGGCCTCGGTAACCACGTAAGCGTTGAATTCAACATCCTTTATCGGGTGAGTCGTTCCAGAAATCCCAGGTATCCACTCTTATAGGACCTCCCCATAAGTGGCACGCAACACTCTCTGACAACGATCAAAAATGGACGGAGGGCGTTTTCAGAGGGATTTTTGCCGACAGGCCGTTTGAAGAGGTAGATGTTGGCGTTCATCTACTCTCATCACGTCTCTGACGTTTTCTTAGCTATCCTTGAAAGACCTCGGTCTTGTGGCTCATCTTTTTGATAATCTCGCGTCTAACCCAGCCGAACGTACGTTTGCAGGGTATGTAGCCACATTCTGTGATAAGGCTCGTTTGATACCTCATTCCCGCAGACTGAAGCGCAACCATGATGGGGCCTTTTCCGATGACGATCTCGCCGAAATTCTGTATATGGCGACTGAAAGCCCTGCTGGTGCGTTTCGTGGTCGCGGTACACCAACTGTTCTCCGTCTTGTGGAAATCATGGGTATTGAACAATCTCGTGCCTGGGGTGTATGTACCATGAACGAGTTCAGGAAGTTTTTGGGACTTCGAGGTGGAAATTCATCAAGTTAACCATGTTTTTACATATTAACTGAGCCTAATCAGAGTTCGAGACCTTTGAAGAGTGGAACCCTGACCCCGAAATCGCCGTGAGTCTCTTCATCTACCGTTTAATGTTCCTAACAATAAACAGAGTGCTGCACGTCGCCTTTATGGCCACGTTGACAACCTGGAACTTTATGTACGTTCGCCGCCTGCCAATCCTACCTTTGTCCTAATAGCGATTCTGTAGACCGGTCTACAAGCTGAGTCGACTATGCCACTTGCAGACACTTTTCGTTTTGGTTGTGGTTATACTGTGAGTAGTGCATATACCTCAATGTAATTTTTCTCAGATCCATCTAGACTACTCGTGCTGTACTGGGTGATGCCATTGCCTTGGTCCGAGGCGATCGATTCAATACTAGCGACTTCACCCGTAATTAGCTTGAATATCATCATGCATACGTGATTAACTCTCTTGTGTAGCTGCCAATTTGACCACTTGGGGCTTCTACGACTGCCAGCGAGACATGAATAATGGCGGTATGGGTGGACAGAGTAAGAAGCACCTTAACCTTTTTGCACACTTGGCTTAACCTCTCTCAGTACCAAAGCTCCTCCTTCGTCATCTTCCCCGTCACTTCCCCTGGGTATATCTCAAATCTCTCACTATTCACTATAATCGTGGTCTGATATATGTACAGAACTCGGTCTACTCCTTGTATCCCTTCTTCACTCCACAAAAAATGGAGGACAGCCTTAAGCGCCGAAAGATAGACCAAAAGTACACATTTGACCGTCCAAAGACTTTATCCGTCCCCAAGGTCCTCAGTACATTCACGGGTATCAAAACCGTTTTCAATGATCCGTCTCGTTTCAAAGTCATTTACGAAAAAAAGGGTCATGGTTCTGCTCTCATGTTTGACGATGTTTCTGAGTCCGTAACAACAGTCTCTGCATCCAGTATACCCACAGACAGTACTAATCAAATGCTATTCTAGGCATGATACTGACAAGGCTGTGCATACCTTGTTCCCTGACAAAGACTCTCTTGACCAACACGCTGCTGCTTTTTCCGCCTCAATCGTTGCCAGAATCAAAGAGAAGTCGTGGAAGTACGTATTATTTCGCAAATTCTCGAAACAATTTCTAGACCAAGTTGGTTATCAGATACCCTAATGTCTCAGGCAACTACATTGATGTTGTCAAAGACGTGATCAACCCAGTCTCAGCACATGTTTCGGCCGACAAGCTGGTAAATCCTGTTTGAATCCATAATAATGGCCCAAACTAACGATAGAAAGACCGGTATCGATTTGAAGACAAGGGAGAACCCTTCCGGCATGTTCACCGAGAACGAGTTTTTTGACATGCTCACAGCGCTAGTAAGGTTCATTCTAAAAGACATTCACTCATTACTAACTCGGTTGCGTATTCTCCGGCAGTACACGTATGACGTCTCCAGTATGATGTACAGACAACTGAAAATACTTTTTAGGTTGACGTTTCTTGCGTTCGACGATCCAGAGAATCGATTCAGCCTTCAGGAGGCTGCAGAACAAGCTGCAATGATTATTGGCGGCCTCACAGCCAAATCTATCATCGAAATTTCACCTTCAACTTCCCCTGTGAGTGCTATATATCATTGTGAGCTATACTGATACCTTACAAATTGCGAACAGAACTTGCTTGGTCAGGTTGGAGCGCATGTTTACTCGTTCTTCTGGCCTCCCATCAAGAAGCCATGTTATCCCTTCCTCAGTACCCTAGCAGCAACTGGCCGCCCTATCCATGAGCTCTTAGGCAACATTCTTGGCGTTGCTGTAGGTGCTTGCGTGAACTACGCTCATGCCGCTGTAAATGTCATTGATTTCTATCTGGATGATGCCCGTGTCGAGGAGAGGAAAGCCATCGTGAAACTGGTGGCAACCAAGAGCCCTCAGAATGATCCCCTGCTGTTTGGATACGTTCGCGAAGCGATGCGTGAGCTGAGCCTTCTTTTCATACATTCTATACCTATTCCTGACTTGGACTATATGTCCAGGACTACAGCCCCAATTCCCAGGTCTTTGGAGAAGAGCTACAGAGGACACTGTGATTGATCAGGGTCCCGGACTTCCTCCGGTGGAGTTGAAAGCTGGAGATCGAATCTGGGCGAGCTTTAGGAACGCTCACCTTAACGTCAGTACAGTCTTCTCGATTTCTGTTGCCATCGAGGGTGCCTCATAGAGGTTATGTCTCACAGCCCTTGGAGTTCCCTGAACCTACTAAAGTCAACCCTACTCGTCCACTGGCATCTTATAATCTCCAGGGTGTCGGCTTCCATCGCTGTTCCGGCGATACATATGCACAGAAAACTATTGTAGAGATAGTAAAGGCAATTTTCAGCCTCAGGAATGTGCGCCGTGCGCCTGGAGATGCTGGAAGGCTTTACAGATTCTCAGAAGTCCTTCACGAGACAGAAGTTGACTTCTTCGTGCAGCGCAACGGAACTGTCAGCCCTTGGCCAGGATCAATGTTTATCGTGGTGTGTACCTTTGACTGTTTTCCATTCGACGGCTCACATCCTAATCTGTATAGTATGACGATTGATAATGTTACATCTATCATGTCATACCATGCGATTTGTTGGCCGCAATAGTCGAATAAATTTCATATCAAGGAACCTAGTTTCAACATGAGCATTGAGCATATTGAGTTGTCCATAGGTCCCTTTGTACTGTACAAACTTCACTTTCCCAAGGTAACTTGCCCTTTCTTTCCCACCGCTTTTGATACTTCTACCGATGTCTTGCGACATTTTTTCTACCGCGTTTGTAATGTTACTTGTTTTTTCCCTATCGCTGCATCTCGTGCTGAAACGCCTCATCGTATCCAACGCCCTTCCATAACCCATACACCAATTCGCTAATAGAATGAAGTATGAGTACAAGGTACTCACAAGTCGCACCTGAGAACTTACCCCTTCGCCCCTAAAGTAATTGGACATCTTCAATGACATTAGAATGTATTCTTCGACTTCTCTTGAAGTGGTGAATTCGCGGCAAAGGGGCCTAGATATCTAACCGGTTTCTCCTAAAACTTTCTTGAGCCACGAAATTCTGTCCTCGTTCTTATAGTATTGGAAGAACAAAGTTGATAGTGACCTCTACCTTTCTTCCGTTTGCATTCCATTGCTGCTTGATAAGAGGCATTGATAGTATAAGTACTGATCAAGGAGATACATCCAGACACCGGATTTATAATCAAACGATACGCTTCAAGCTCGGCGTTTGTTTCGGGGCTCAATAGAACAAACCAGGGAAACCAGCGCGCTGTGTTGACGGGAATTATCATCAAGGTTGATATACATGAAGTCACGGTAAAGATGAAGCGCCTGTTTGTCTGCGAGCTCTGGGAGGTTTACTCCAGATTGCCGGCACAACTTCCGCGAGACAGTGAAGTCAAATACGCCTCCCGGAAGGTAGTTGTGAAAAAATTGAGTATCCAGAACATCAACACGTCTGGCGCAGGAGTCGGCTGCTTCCTTCAGGATTTCGATTTCGTTGAAATTATTGAGTCTCCCGATCGACAAAAGACAAGCAACCAAACAATAACATACCTAGTATACATCGGCATAAAATCATCCTTTACACATTTCATTACGGCATTCATCCTCTATTAAGGTAGAGATAGAAGAAGGTATATGTATTTCAAGATATCCATAGTGAAGTTGGGTCTGGATAGCATTGAGTTAGAAATACAAAGACCTAACCAAACAAAGTGAGGTTGGGTCTGGATGTCAGCATTGAGTTAGAGATCAAAAGACCTAAGCAATGATGATGTCCATTGCTGCCTAGCTGCTGTGCAGGAAACACAACAACTAGTGATTATGCAAGTAGTATACACAGACTATAGAAATGGAGTTGAGACAAAGGAGATGCTAAGGGCTGGCAGAGACATTAACAAAAGAAGGGACAGTCAACAAGAAGTAGCTGTAGGTGCTTGTACAAAAATGAGGCTGGATAGTACCCAAAAGTGGTACTAGCAAAACAATTATAACAGTGGTTGTGTCAGGGGACTGCTCATACTAGACCTCTTGATTGTTTTCTTTATTCCAGGCCTACCACTCATTGTAGGCCTCTCATTCTTGGTCCACAGGTACTTTTGACCAAGAGCTATATTTTGGTTATATTTGCATGGGGTCACGTGCAGGGAGTCCAGAGATCGAGGCCATTTATGGTGGATTTCCATTTTTGGACTGGACTCCAGATTTGGTTGTTGTTGGCTGTTGTTTCCAGAAGCTCTAGAGTAAATTTTCTGAACACTGGCATTGGGGATCCTTAGACTTGTTCTCTTTGGATCTCCCTCTGCC
>JABFYK010058582.1:0-12037 GCA_018849495.1 Termitomyces sp. T123_Mx157 | reverse complement strand
GAGCAGTTTAGTAGGACAAGTCCTTGTCATACATAGCTATGTATTCCAAACAAGTCAGAGATTTGTCTTATGGCTCTGCAGGATAAATATTTGCAGGACATTTTACTATCAAAGCTGGCCAAGAATGATTGTATCTCTTGGGCCAGGAAAGGGAAGTGAAAGTCTGCTCTGCAGAAGCGAACAGAAGATAACATTCTGCATCTTCAATAGCAATTGTGTGACAAATCCGAGATATTGTCAATGGTATGAAGGAGGAATTTCCTTTGTATTGGGAAGTTAACCATGACATAAATCTCATAGACAAGACTAAATGTACTTCATTTCAAGGTGTTCCAAGTCACTCTAGCAGCAGCTGCAGAATAGGATTGACCACTATGTGCATACTAAGTAGTGGAAACCTTGTGTGGACAATTAGGCTGCATCATTGCTATGCATCTCAAAAAAGAATGGCTTGTTGTAGACAGCATTAGATGCTTGTCAGTGCAATGACAATACAGTTGAGAATGTGATACCCTTATCTGATCTGAAGGTAATCTAGAAAAATGTAGCATGCTTGCCACTAAGGTCAAAAATTGACCTCATGGATGCTTAGACACAAGTCAGGATATGTACATATATTGGACATACCTAAAACTGCATTTATGACCATTACTGCTACATACTACAGTAACATCATGCAAATTGGCAATTGCAATGTTCCAGTCATAATTTAGTGGTTGATGACATCCATCTTTCAAAACATCATTTGGAAGTGGATGCATATACACCTAGATAATATATTCATCTTTTCTGACTCTATTGAAGAGCACAAAGAGCATCTGCAAGTAGTTTTTGAAAGACTACAAAAAATAGGCTATACCTCAAATGAAAGAAGTGTGAGCTGTATGTAAACAGTGTAGAGTGCCTTGACTATGTAATTGACTTGCAGAGTATGCACCCTGATGTGGATAAGTTGAACCACACTCATGAGTGGCATTATCATCATCAGCATGACACCAAAGGCATCACTTTTTATTTCAAGACTGGTTATACATGAGAGTGTATGTCATTGGCCCTACAGTATTTTAGTGAAGACCTAATTACAAACACATCCAACTAGTTCTCTGGCCAGATCCTTTTTTCCAGTTGATGCCAGTTACACCTTGTAGCTACTTTTTGCTAGAACACTCCAAGCATTTTCAGCCTGTAACTCAATCAGATAACACATTTCTTTGGCATCTAAAACTGCTGTATTAGCAAAGACAAGCTTTTTGCTGAAATACTGGCATACTCAAATAACTACAAGTTATTCAATGTTGATAGTGACTTGATCTGAACTACAAATATTGTGGACCATGAGCTACTATATATATTTTGATTCCAGGAGTTGGTAACATCCATTTTAGACAAAGCACATTGCATGGTTGGACATTTTGGGATGTAGAAAATAACATAATATATTCATTGTAGGTTCTGGTAACCAACTCTAGTTGCAGATATGAGGTTGTTTTGCACAACTTGTCAGCTTCCTATGGAAAAATGCACTCCCTACCTGCATTTGTCAAGCCCTGGGACTCAATTGGTATTGACTTTGTTGGTCCGTTTCCAGAATGCAAGGGCTATAACTACCTCTGGGTAGTCATATGCTGCATGACAAGCATAGTACACTCAATTTCTGTATACATGACTATGATAGCTTCTTAGCTGTTCTGGAACTTACAAGAAATTGTAAGACTCCATGGTCTCCTGAGCTTTGTTGTAATCAATAGGGACTTGAAGTTTATATCCAACTAGTAGCATGAGCTGCACAAGTTATTAGGAGCAAAGCTTCTAATGTCCACCTTGTTTCATCCCCAGATGCACAGGCAGACAGAACAGGCTAACCAAAATGTTGGCCAGATTCTATATACTGTCATAGCCCAGATCAGAAGGATTGGTGAAATTGTATTGATCTAACAGAATCTGCAATTAATGTGAGTGTTTTGGAGACAACAAAATGTGCACTATTTGAGTTAAACAGCAGGTACATGCCATCTGTAAGGGGACTGGTCCTCAGACCATGTTCCAACCTTAGTTCAGCTTAGTTCATGAGCACTGACACTCCATCTGGTTGGGCTCCGGACTACCAGATCCTTCCTTACTCTCTTTCCATCTTGGCTTCTCGGCCTATCAGGTATTTCGGACTTGGCACCCTATCTATTATTGTTATCTTATCTGATCCTAATACTACCAGATCAATTAGTCAATACATCGTCGTCATTGGCTCTGTAAGGGGACTGGTCCTTGGACCATGTTCCAATCCTAGTTCAGCCTAGTTTGTAAGTACTGACACCATATCTAGTTGGGCTCCAGACCACCAGACCCTTCCTTACTCTCTTTCCATCTTGGCTTCTTGGCCTATTGGGTATTTTGGACTTGGCACCCTATCTATTATTGTTATCTTATCTGATCCTAATACTACCAGACCAATTAGTCAATATGTTGTAGTCATTGGCTCTGTACTTAGTCATGGGCTGTAGTCAGCAGCCTCTGGCTTAGTCAGTAGTTACTTAGTCATGCTTAGTCATACTTAGTCATCCTGTAGTATATAAGGCAGGTCTGGGGCTAGACTAGCCCCAGCCTGAACAATAGCATGGTTCACAGGCTTATACATTGTTTCAGACTGTGAGCTCAGCTAGTGTGGCTCCTTGTCACTGCCCTTGCCCTCCGCTCATCCCTAGGATATACCTTTCCTTTCAACAAAACCAAAATGGCAAACTTTATAACTACTTGGGCTGTGTTGATGTCAAAGATGATGCAGTGCTAAAATAACCAAGGTGTGCCAAGTATCATATCATAACAGAAAAGGTTGATAATGTTGAAATAGCAATTTTCAAAGATGTTCTGGTACTGTATTTTTGCTGTAGCACCAAAGTTAATTTAAGATTGTGAGCCTTGGATAGAAAGTTGAACAGGGACAGAGGAAGTAAGCTTCTTCTTGATTCTGAGTTGTTAAGTCAGTATGCTAGAAAGGAAATCTCCTAGAGAGCTGCAATCAACTAGAACACATGCTAGCTCCTCATTGACCTATACAACAATAACTAAGGATTTTGGCACTATTCTAAATGGATTATATGCATATGAAGTATTGTGCTGTATAATAGAGTAAGTCATAAGTCTCTGCTGGCTAAAGAGTTCCACATTACACATCTACTTACTATTGCCATTAGCCATGACATGTTGGCCTTGTCTAGGCCTATGCTCCTTTAATTCAAATAGATGAGCAAGTGTGAGTTCATCATGTTCCAAATACAATGAGTCCCCAGGTGCTGTACTTTCTCTAGTATTTTGGATTGCTAGCTTAACTTACTTGCAATACTAAGAAACTAAATTAAATCAAACATTAGTCAAGTGATAGGCCTCAATCTGGAATTTGATTCTCAAATGTTGGTCATAAATGTTGTAATTATCATTGTTCTTTACAACTTCAAAGCAATGCAACCACTAATTTACTTGCTCATCATCCCAAGGGTATGAAATTTCAGATGCTAAGACCTGTTGGGCATTCCAACCAATTGGATCTACAATGAAGAAAACCTGAAATGCTGAACAATTAGTACATAGGCTACAGACATTGGCATACCATTCCTCAAGAAGGAAGTTAACATGGGCTACTTGGCACTGTTCAATAGCCATAAAAATATCAAGGACTTGATCATGAATCAAGATCTGATTATCTTCTATAGCATATGTAAAGAATCAGCAGCCTCAAAATTGTAGAACATTGGCAGAGTTTTCAGGATATGGTTGAAGACTTTCTAATAAGGTTGGCCTTGCAAACTACTGCATGTTCAAGATGGTGATAGGGTTCCTCTTCTACTTTGATTGCTATAATCTTTTCATCTCCATCTTCAATTAAAAATGGGTATGTAACATCAAAATTTACAAGAGGTGCTAATTGTGAGGGGACATCGGCCATGGATAGTCCAAGCCAAAGGCCGCCACTCACAATCTGAGCACTTGTTAGGTAGTGAGTGATGAGCAAGCCATCAGCACGACCATAGGTGAACTCACAGAGGTACTGACAATGGGCAAGGGGCCAGCTGGAGACAAGCTTGCATCTAGGTTTATGGAGCTGTATTAAAAAAAATTGAAAGAGGTTCAGGAAGAATTGAGGCAATACACTGCTCCAATCTGCAAATTGGCAAATGATACTCCCCTGCCACTTCTTTGTGCTATAAATTATAAAATTAACTTGATTGACTCAAATGAGATTTATCCATGGCATCCATCAAGATGTCTAGAAGCAATGTGTGCTCAATGAACAAAGAAGTGCAATGCCTATATTGCATTAGAAAGTGACCAGCAGCAGAAATATGGTACCAATGCTGCTCAGTCCCAAACTATTCAAACTATCCAAACCTGGAGAATCTCCACAACTGACCATTTTTGATTTGCAAGCTTAAAATGCCAACATAGTCAAGTATTCTTTGCTGCTTTCAGATATCAATGGAATCTTTCAGTAGATCTCATTGAAGAGATATTGGTTATTTTATAATGGAAAAGATGCATATGAGCAAATTAGAATTATTCTAAAAAATGTTGAGCAATCAGCTATAACTACACCAAGTGTGATATAGTTAGCAATATTATTCAACAAGGCAATTGTAATGCACTAGCTACTTACCAAGCCTTAATGAATCACATATTGTCTACTTACTTTGGCCAATGCTTAAATGTTTAACTGAATAATGTTATAATTTATTCAGACACTTTGGAAGATTATATCATGCATATTAAATTAATGATCAACATATTTTGTTGTAAAAAGCTTTACTTTAGCAAAAATAAACTTCAATTTTTATTCCCAAAATCAAAAGTTCTTGGATGCATTGTTGACAACAATAGAATCTAAATGGATTCAGATAAAGTTGATGCTTTGGTATAGTAGAAAACTCCTACAAATCATGATTTTTTTAGAGGTTTCTTAAGTGCAGCTGGATACCTGGATGACATAAATTGCATCAGAATACCTATGGAAGTTTTTCATCAATCAACTGGAGACACAGTACCTTTTTGATGGGATTATACTCACTAACACACATTTGAAGATATCAAACATTTAGCTTCACAGTGTCACTTGCACTATTACAAGCTCCTAGAATATTGAAATCAGCTCTGCCAATCAACATGGTGACAAATGGCTGCATTACAGAAGTTGCAAGAGTTGTTAGCTAAGGTGATGACTGGCATACTAATGAGATTGCAGCTTTCTATTCTCATGAAATAGAAATGCTAGTTGGTGTTGAAACCATGCTCTGCCATTGTGATATCCTCTAAAGCATTAAATTTAGATGGTTCACTAATCATAAAGGTTTAGTTATTCTTTTAAATCAAAAAAAATTATCTGGCAAGCAGGCTTATTGAATCAAGAAGATCTCTGAATTTGGTTTTGAAATAATTTATGTTCATAGAGTAGAAAATTCACTATCAAATGCACTATCTCATATCTATTCTTGTAATGAGCCAGGCACAGTTTGTGCACAGAGCAAATACACATACCATTATATTATTAACAATGATATGTTGGATGATCACTTGATTTCTATGCCTCTTCTTATTGAAAAAAAAGCACAAGTATAAATTTTTCAGACTCATCAGAATACTCAGCCATTGTTTCAAAAAAGCAACAAAGGAAATGTAATGCCTTGCCTTCAGCAGAAACTGGATGTTCAGAAACTTCAAAAGAGTTTGCTGCACAAATGTCCTGAAATTTCATGCTGAAAAGCCCTCAGCAATAAAAGGAGAGCAAAGGTATAAGAAAAAAACTCACAATACACATCCCTGCACATAAAAATCAGACACATAACCCTGGATTTGATTTGGAAAAGGCACAAAATAATGATTTAGTAACATAGTTTAAGCAAATTACAAATTTTATTGAGCCCTTAAACTTTATCTCACTAGAAGAAATGCTAGCTAAAGGGCACAAACCAATTGACTTACTTGCATGCATACAAAACAAGTATAGGAATGATTTAGCATTTGCAGGCATCATAGAAAAGCCAAAAAAATATAAGAACTTTGAGCTTACTAAGGACAATTTACTGTACTTGAACACAAATAATAATCAGGTTCTTTGTACTCTGGCTATATTAGTATCAGGCCATAACTTAAGAAAAATCATAATATTTGAACTGCATACAATTTTAGCTCATTTGAGTGCACAAAAAACACTTACTTACCTATGTAATCATGTTTGGTAGAAAAACATGAATAGTGATATTCATGTCTACTGTGAATCTTGTATCATATGCTGTCAAAACAAGCCATCTGATCAGCAACTCTACAGTCTTTTGAACTCCCTTCCTACCTCTACTCAAAACCCTAAAAAGTAATTGAGATCAACTGTGTGAGACCTTTCCCAGAATCAAAAGACCAAAACTCAACTTATAATCAGATTACAGTTATAACTGATCTACTTACTAGTATGGTTCACTTAGTACTTAGTAAAACTACTTATAATGCCCAAAACATTGCAGAGCTTGTGTTCACCAAAATGTATAAAGATTATGGACCATCATGAGCAATTGTTAATAATAGATATTTCTGGTTTATCAGCAATTTCTGGATTCACCTGAATTTACTAATAGGAACTTAGCTAAAAATGTCAACTGCATATTATCCTGAGACCAATGGATCTACTGTGCATGCTAATTAGACTATCACTCAAATGATTTGGATGTGTGAGCACAGCTTACAAGGAATGGATACATACTACTTGCTATTGAATTTGCTATAGATTTAGCATGATCTGATAGTACTAGATATGCACCTTTCTTTCTCAACACAAGGCATATGTCTTGAGCTATAGTATGGAAAACATCTGCTAAGAATGAGTTTTCAAGTGTCCCTGTATTTGCACAACATTTAAAAACAGCAATAATGGAGGTCCATGATAACATCCTCATTGTATGTTAAACAAACCTGCAATGCTAATCAAAGGCATCAGTTAGTTCCCTTCAATAAAGGAGATTTTGCATATGTGTCAACCAAAAATATGAATTTTCCCAAGAGGACAGCATGTAAGCTTATTTCCAAATTTGTGGAATTGTATTTATGTATTTCTGAAGGAATACTATAACAATTTCTTAAAAGTACAATTACCTGCTCACATGCTCCAGTATTGTATACATGATGTATACCATGCCTCTCTATTGTGAATTCATCACTCAAATGATGATTGGCAATTCTCTGGATGGCTTTACTCCCAAATTGTAGCAAAAGACAAACTTAAGCACAATACCAAATGGATTGCAGGCAAGATCATCAGTTACACTGGTTCAAAAATAGATTCAATTTTTGATGTGCTATGGTGCTCTGGCAATAGGACCTGGCTGTCCTATGACTAGGTACAGGATTTTAATTTACTTCCATCATATTTTGAGGTGCAGGGAGTAAATGACATTTCAGAGTTAACTACAGAAACTGGAAAACCACTCCTTGACAATCCTCAAGTCTTCCTAGGGGCTATTTAATTCAAGTCATATAAAACCCCCATTATTCAGAACTGTAGTCCCTCAGTTCCTGCCTGTTCCTCCTCACCTATCCACTCATTTAATTATCTCATGCTATTCTCTCAGTCTAACTCCCATTAATGAAACATGGCTACTAATGCTAACTCCAATTCATTCTAGCCAAAGAATTATTATAAACCTCATCTTCTCCTTGCCTTGCATCTTGATGGTCTAGTTCAGCTTACTTCTATTAACCCCAACCTTGTTGTGCACCCACTCCAACTCTTCAAGTACATTTACTACAACAATGCAATCTATTGTTGCAATGTCACCACCAACACTTATATGCCCACTGGCTATATCAAGTTTGCTGCCACCTATAACCTGTTTAAGGGAGATAATCCCCATGAATTTACTATCTGGGATGAGACAATATCACCCTACAATGTTAACAACTTCTCTATTCTTCCTAGTCTCCTCACCTTGCCCTTCTGTGACCATTGATACAATGACTTATATGTATTTGGACTACTCAAGTTGAATAGAGATATCAATCAGAACCAATGGGAGATGACAAAGGATGCTCTTCTTCATCCTCATTGCAATGTCATGAAAAATCAAGCTTATGCTACCTCATGTAAGGAGGAAAAAGCTTTGAAGAAGCATTGTTATAAGGAAGCTCACTCTAAAGGCTTTTCTATTGGGTGCTCCAACAGCAAGTCTAGTCAGCAGAGCAAGAATTCCCATCATTCCTGCAAAGGCAAGAGACTCCACAACTCCTTCTCTTCCTCTGGCAGTGAAGACAACTCAAAGATGGCCAAGGATCAATCTGCCATCTAATCACTTACTTCTCCACCCAATAATCTTATTCAAGTTGATGAGTTCCTATGCTGCCTAGCTGCCATGCTAAAAAGAAAACCAAACCAGTCCTATAGAGCAACAGCAACCAGATTGGGTAGCTGGCAGTAAGAAATATAAGTTGTGGGCAAGTTGGTAATTGTTAGAGAGAACAAGAGCTGCTGGTGGTGGTGAAAGGAAAGGAGAAGGTTTGCTATGTTGCTTGATGCTAAGGAACAATTGCTAAGATGGTAAGCAATAGAAAGAAGACTAAGAGGAGATAATTGAATAGTTAATAGAAGGGAATAGCAGTTGCTAAGGTTAAAGATGATAAGTGTGCGAAGGGGGTAAGATGAGAAGCAAATGCCACTAAAAGATGAAGAACAATGGACAGTGGGTTGCTAGAGAGCCTAGCAATGAAGAATAATAAAAAACAAGGAGATAAGCAGAGTTGATAAGGGCTGGGAGGGAGAAGCAAACACAAAGGCTGATCACTAACCATAGTTGCTAGCACAATAATACAAAAACACTATAAGGTACCCATACTTGGCACCACACTATATTGAAGACAAGTTTGCTAAGGCCTGTTGCTAAGCCATTAACAATGGCAAGGAGAACCTGAACAGAGTTTTGAAGTAGTAAGAGAGCAAATGAGAGGAAGATACTGAAGGTAAAGTATTTGGGGGCTTTCTTGCTATTGAACTGGGTATTTATAGAGGGTATTTATACTGTTAGTAAGTAAGGTAGTCAAAAAGGAAAGATAATTGCTGCAGGTAACACAGGTAACAATGCCTGTCAAAGTGTCTGTAATGCATACTGCATGTCAAGATGGTAACCACATGTGCATATGTGGTGTCAAGAAAAATGTATAATTGGTGTCAACTGAAAATAGAAGCATACCAAACATCAGTATCTGAAGTGTAGATGCTGTTCAGGTATATTGGTAAGTGAGATAAGAGAAGTGAAGCGTCCAGGTCATATGTTTTTGTAATATATGATTCTTTAAAAAAAACTGCCCATGTTGCTAGGGGCCATTGCTAAGGGGGGTTCTTGACCTAGTCATGCAAAAAGGCTACCTTGTTCCAGACCTGGGGCCAGACCACACATGATAAGTCACATGACTTGTTCACATCCAGACATGTGTTGAAATAACAATTGCCACTTTAATCCTGTGCTGTGTCCAAGTCATGTGCTATCCAGATAAGATGGTCAAAGATGTTAGTAATGGTATTCAGCAACAAATGGGTCTTATCAAAGTTTACTTACACAGTGCAACAGCTTCAATATTCATTCCAACCATTATCATTTTGATTTCAACCTTGCATGATCAAGTCCAGTACCACACTCATTATTATACCTCTTTTTCATTTGCTTCTTGGCTCTATCCTACTTACAAGGCATCCCTCCCACCATTCACAATATCTGGAGGACATATGTAGCAACTGTGACAGGTTTGACCTTATTTTGGACTTTACTTTGAATACCTCTGACACCTAGATCATACCTTCCCACACTACACCTAGTTTGATATATTACTTAGTTCACATATATAAACTCTCTTGTTGTGTTAGTCAAACAGTTCTTCCCAATACTAGAGCTTACACCCATTCTTCTATTGTATGAAGACTCTGTTTCTCTCATGTGACCTCACTGTGACCTCATGCTGCAGTTACAGTAGATTGTGCCTAAATCTCCAGAGCCATCAATCAAATAGTTCTAGGCATTGTTCCCAGGATTTGATTCCTCAAGGAAAGCAGCAGGAGACATTGATTCAATTATAGGAGTGGTATAAGGGCTAGTGAGACACTGGTGGGGGAGAGACCTTTCAGTTGCTTTGAATCCTCCAAGCAATTGCAAAAGGAGCTCCCAGACCAAAGCTAGAGACTTCTTCTGCTGTAAGAGCAACCTTTGGAGGCTGTGGCTAGGTCACACAACTAGCAAAGAAAGATCTAAAGTCTATTAAGTACTGTACAAAACCTACAAATATAATTACTCATTTGGCAAAGACAGATCCAAAGAGAATAAGTCTAAGGAACTCCAAGGAACTCTCCAGGCCAGGTGTGATGCTTCAGAGGCTTTAAAAGCATGGGAAATAACTATACAGGATAACAGAAAAAACTTCAACCTTAACTCAAAGGTGAAAACTCTGGAAATTGCCAGAACTCCAGAGATTGAACCAAAAATGGAATATTATTGTAAATGGCCTTGATCTCTGGACTGACTGCACATGACTACATACAAATATGACCAAAGGATAACCCTTGGTTGAAAGTACTTGTCACCAGAAGATAGGAAGGCAAGGATCAGAAGCAGACCTGGAATATACAGAGGGTCTGACATGAGCAATTCTTTGAGAGAAGCACCAGTCAGAAAATAGCTCCTGAGTAATCAAAAGTCCTAGCAGGTCCCAATATAAATTGAAAGGAGGATTTGGAGCATTGGAAAGAGAAGTAAGAAAAAAGCTGGAAGATGGGAGAAGTAGTTTATATGAGTCAACTTGGTAGGCAGTCATGGGCTAGTAATTTTGCATATATGTAGACATTAAATATTCCAATGAGCAAAGGAGGTCTTGATATTCTGTTAAGTCTGAGCAATCTGAGAGGCTTCCCATTTGTAGAACAAACAGCCCACTAATCAGAAGATTGCAATAATTCAAGACTTATAGAACATCAGGGTTTGACAAGGGTCAAACAGACAATCTGGAGGTTGTGGAGGTTCTCACAGGGCCAAGTTTGAAGGCAGAAGAAGCTGGAGAACTTGGAGAATGTATCAGAGTTGAATAAAGAACAAGGAAATAGATTAAGCTGAGAAATTGATATGAGCAAACTTAAGGCCAGAAAACTGAACTAAAGTTGGAAAACTGAGATGAATTTGAAAAACCAAGATATAGTCAAAAAACTAGCAGATTAAAAACAAACTAAGGCAATATTGAAACTAAGAACTGATTATATGGAGCATGATACTTATACTAGGAATGGCTTCAGAAGGTTCCAGAAAAGTAATAGTGGCAGCAAGGATTTTCAGACAATGTCTTGGGATTCAGGAGTGGCAGTGGCAGGTCTCAGACATGTAAGGCAGGGCAAGTCAATGAAAATGGGATTTGGAGGTGAAGCAGGTTTTGTAAAGGCAGAGACCCTAAAGAAGAAAGGGCAGTGATGCAGAATTGATGGGAACTGATGGCAGATGGGGTAATGGCAGATTAATGCAGGTGTTGGTGGAGTCAGAGTCTGGAAAAAGGGCAGAGAATGGCAGAAAGATAGGTTCATAACAGTAATTTGTACCTGTAGGCTAATAGATGTGAAAAGAGAACAGGGGCAGAAGGTAGCATAGCCTTGCTGATGTCAGGAATTTTGTATACTACATACTACCCTAGAAGGTAAATAAAAGATATTGTGAGTTAGCTAGGTGGGGTTAGCTTTATCCAAGGCCTTTTGTCAAACAACACCAAAGCTGCCACAAAAAAACCTTTCTTGACGTAACTCGACATCGCCTCAGGAAAATTATTATAAACCACGATGGCCTCTTCGTACGTAGCTCAAACTCAGGTCCATGTAATGTGTATCTTACACGCATGTTCAGAATACCGAAAACTTCGTGGGCGGACGATGTTGATGAAATTGGTTAGCCTCGGTTGAGTACCCACACTTGACTTGTCCTAACTCGATGTACAGACCCCAGAAACGAGGATTTTGTTGATGAAAATGGTATTCGGACGGTTATTGAGT